>JAQGCC010000623.1:0-33024 GCA_034698905.1 Xestoiulus laeticollis
CAATTTTTATTTTTGTATTATAACAAGTAGTTTTTTTAAAAGTATGTTTCAAAATTTCCCTCATAGCAAAACATGCAATTCAGATCCCCTTAAATAGGTTTTATTGTACATGTAGCAAGTTTAGCAGGCACTAAGTTGTAATAATGAGTTAGAACATCAGATTCAGGTAAATTGGCATCTACAAAAAAAAGCCACGTTTTCCGTTCACAGACCTCAATGAAAACGTTGAAACCAAGGTCCATTACCTATAGTTACGATCCACTAACTGAAATAAAACGCACACAATCTTAAATAAACTACCTAATTAAACCGCTAATCTAACCCATCAAACGAAGAATAGGAAATAACGATAATGGCTTATGCAAATGCGGCTACATGTTTGAAGCCCTTTCATATATGCAATTGCTGCAATTTCGAAAGAAATGCTATGATCGTTATTAGGTTTCCAGGATGGAGACGTAAATAGAAATCTGAATATTTATTCAAGCGAACGGACCTCGACTACAGAATATCGTGGATATTAAATTTGTCTAAAAGGCAAACCCTTATGGATACAGCTTAAAAAGGCATTTCTCAGTGCATTTATCGACACTTGAAAAATTTCAAAAGCATTTGGCCTTCGCGTGGAGAGTATATTCGGAAGAAATCGATATTGCGCAAAATGATTGAAAACGAAAAGTAATAATATATTTATATATGTATGATGATGCTTTTGGTGCCTTGGCAACTGCATGAAGAATGCAGGTGATTACCGTGATATTTGCTCAAAATTGCCATTACAAAAAAAAAAAACTTTAAGGACTGTAACCCAACAATAGAACAACTCTTTTTAATCATTATCTAAATAAATAAAATGAAGCATTAAATATTACATGTATTGTTGTAATAATTAATGTGGGTATTATATTTATTTTTATATAGAAAGACCACAAAGGCCTACATTGTTTTTATGTTAAGACAAGAGATTCTTATTACATACACTGTGAAAGCCATATTAAATCCCCTGAATTCTGTTGGATAATTGTTTTATGTAGTTTAATTGAGTGACTTGAGTCTGCACTAAGAACTTTTTAGTATAAATAGGATATTCATTTCAAAGTATTGGTGTATAGCAAAGGGTGGATATTAATTAAATGGCAGTAGGGGAAGTTAACCATTTAAAACTGGTAAGGGCTAAAATAGATGCTTACTTACTACAGTAGAACCTGTCTAAAATACATGTAATACTGTGTAAATAAATGCCCTATTTTTGAGCTGTGTAAACTGTGTCAACCAATAGCTAGTGACTCATGAACGATTCGAAAAAGGAAATTCCTCGTTTTGCAGCTGTGTAAACAGTGCCGACCAATATCTAGTGACTCATGAAGGATTCGAAATAAGGTAAATCCCTATTTTGCAACTGTGTAAACAGTGTCGACCAATAGCTAGTGACTCATGAAGGATTCGAAAAAGGGAAATTCCCTATTTTGCAGTTGTGTAAACAGTGTCCACCAATAGCTAGTGACTCATGAATGATTCGAAATAGGGTAATTCCCTATTTTGCAGCTGTGTAAATAATGTCGACCAATAGCTAGTGACTCATGAAGGATTCGAAAAGGGGAAATTCTCTATTTTGCAGCTGTATACACTGTAGCATGTTAAAAGATGAACCTGTCTAAAATAATACTTTTCCTTGGTCCCAAAAGTATCATTTTAGACAGGAATCTCCTGCATTTGTCTTTTTGCATGCGGTTGTTAGGACCAATTTCCAAATGAGCAACATTCAACCCAAATCAGGCAATATTGTAATCACGTCAATATTAACTATTCCAATGACTCCATTAGCAATTTGAAAATATTGTACATGATGAAAGAGCCAATAAAAATATCTTGCAATAATTTTGTCTGATTTCCCAATTTCAATGCAAAGTGCTGCATTTATGGAACTGAATTTCTGACCAAAACAAAGCAGTTGGATGTAGACACCCTACATATTGCTGGATAGAATCACAAGTTAATGACATAGGAATTCTCAGATCGATCTTTATATGGCTCCCTAACGAGATCTTAATTATCACTTAAAACAAAGTAAAGCCAAGACTATATTGCGAAGGGATGAAAAATAGTGAGTTGACGCACAATAAATGTCACTGGGTTCAAATAAAATTAGGTGCTGTACGTACTCTATATATGGATGATGGGCTTCAAGGCAATAAATAAACAGAAGGAAAAGATCGCATACAACGAAGGATTGGACATCGAAATCAGTCAACCAATCATGACTAATAAATGAGAGTACATTCACTACATTGTCCGTCACCATAAAATCCCCACTACTAAAATCGAAACCAAATTGTCTGGTTTAGGTTACAACTGCTTTATATGCAAACAATTTATAGTCCTGAAATATCAATACAAGCTGATCTAGGAGCCTGATGGAAATTGTCATAGCATTTTTATGATTCAAATTAATTTCAACTAGCAAAGAGGTCAGATTGAAAATGCATTCATGTATTTAGGTGTTGAGGGTCAATTTGTGAATGAAACGATTTTGTAGAAATAGTTGTGTCAAAATGTAAATGTGTAGGGATTTTTTTTTTCACGTAAAATAATATTCATTATGTTGACGGGCCACATAACATCTCACAAAGGGCCGCATTTGGCCCGCGGGCTGCATTGCTTTATAGGAAATGTTTTAAGTGTTGACGGCCAAATCGTGCTTTAGTAATTTACTTGAATTGATTTATTAAAATGGTGGTGTCAGACTATGTGGAGATATTTTCATATAAAATAATATTTATTATGGGCCACATGACATCTCATAAAGAACCGAATTTGGCCAGCGGGCCATATGGTGCTCTATTGGAAATGTTTAAAATTTTCAGGGTCAATTTATGTTTTATTAAATGATTTGTTGAAGTAGTGGTATCTAACTATGTGGATATATTTTCATAAAAAATAACGTTCGTTATGTGCCCCATGACATTTTTAAAGGGCCAAATTTGGCCCGCGGGCCCCTTATAAGCCAAAACGTGCTATAGTAATTTATATTCAAATACAATATTTGGAGATATTTTTCAGATAAAATAATACTCAATATGGGCCACATGACATCATAAAGAGCCGAGTTTGGCCCGCGAGCCGCAATTCTAAACTGGAGATGATTTTTATTACCAAATTATGTGTTAGTAAATAATTTATTGAATCAATTGTGTCAATACGCTAAATGTGTTTTTACGTAGCATTCAAGCTAGAGTTAATCACGGGCCACATGCCATCTCTAAAGGGCCAAATTTGGCCCGCGGGCACCCTGTAAACCACATTTTTATTCCGCACACGTGTTTTGTCGTTACCTGTATAAATTTAATTTCTCTTAATCTACCATTTGTTTTTCCATTTACAAAGATGCCTTGGAGCCACTGAAAACAAAGAACGTCTTTTCGAAACTATAACACGCATAATAAAACCAACATTTTTAATGATCAGAAATAATGAGAAATTTTATTTATCCTATTTATAAAGCCTATTCAAACACCTAAATGGGTTTCGTATAAAAATGTCGAGATTTCAACAACCCCTTCTTGTTATGTACTCTCGGAATTACAAGCGTCGAGAGTTTGGAGACTATATTATTCACTCATTTGCATAATGAAGGCACTTGACGATGGGAAAAAAAATATATATACACACCGTATTACGCCAAGATGATTTTTTCCTTATAATATACAAATGATAAAAAAAAATGTGATTTGCGATAGTCGAGATTTCATTTGAAGGGGAACAACTGATTCGTGTACAAAAAGTTGGGCCAACTCAAGAATGTAGTACATCTTGATATGTGATGGATAAGTTACAAAAACGTTATTTGACCTGAAACCATATGAAGTCAAAAATTGTGGAAAATATCCCCTTGACAAGTGCAAACAAACAGAGCTTAAAAATTGTGCAGTTAGCAACAGCTGGACCTGTTCAAATCAGCCACTTGGAATGATTTCTGGGATGGATTTTTTTTAGAGTAAAAAAGGAAAAACAAAAAAAAAAGGTCTATACCTAGTATAAAACTAAAATGGTATTTCCTCAAGCACTCCATTTCGAGTATACTATAACAAACCATACAAACCTGAATGCAAAATCGATATGTGAAACTACAAGTATATGCACGAATAAGTCAAATATCGATTAAGACCGACACGGACATTATTTCCACCACGTAAAACATTGTTCAAAAAAAAAAAAAAAAAAAAGATTGAAGCTGCTTTTGTTACTTGTTTACGAGTTAATATAGACCAGAATGTGAAGTCGTTTGCAAGCCTCCAGTATTTTAGATGAACATTCATGTTGTGACATGTAGCAAAAACAGACAACCCCACCGCCCGCTAAGTTACGTGAAAGTTTCAATTTACTAACAAAACAGAGTTCAAAAATGTAAGTCCTTAGATCCTGGGTGATGGTAACTTTCAGAAAATGAGGTTTATGCACATTCCATAACGTTCTCGTGCTCCCAAAACGAGAAATTAAACATGTTGAATATTTAGTCATTTTTTATTTACAGGTCTTGTAAAGTTTTTGCGTTTTTTTTAGCAAACAATTATTATCCATATGATCTTGTTCTAGTACTGTATCAAATACTTGCCTACAATATATTATGACATAATCAACACAATTTAAGATGTACTTGTTGCCAGATGTGGAGCTTGACAAAAGACCTATAGAATTAAATCAGTCGACTCTCGATATAACGAACAGAGTTGCTTGTACCGTCAAAAATGCATACCTCTCATGTATTAATGGTTCATCTCTGCTGGACCATCTAGCATAATTTTCTACAGTTAAATAGCTGAAATCAATCACTTGTCACTAACTAACTATTGTAGGGATGTATACAGTATATATCATAACAAAAATACATATATACAGTCGGAGTTGGTTATATCGAACGGCAAGGGAATGAGACCGTTCGTTATATCAAGGGATTTGTTATACAGAACGTTTGCTATACTGAGAGGTTAATACATGAGAGGTATGCATTTTTGTTGATACCAGTTTACTCTGTTCGTTATATCGAGAGCCGACTGTACTTGTATCTCAGATTTTAATTTAAAGCACACATACATGTACTTTTAAATTATTTGAAACTTTATATGGCATTTCCATAATGACCGTGCACTTTTATTCCAAGATTACTCATTTCACATTACATGTACATCCAAGCTTTTAGCAAACCTAAACCTAAAAAATGGCGGCCTCTGGGGTAAAAGGGCGTTACCATTACGGAAAGCAATGCTAAAGGTCTCATATATGCCATAACAGGTGCTAAAAATGAATTAAGCTAATTATCGTAATGCATTCAAAGCATGACTAACGCTTTTAACTCCATCATAATGAAAAAATAATCAACTTTCCATGCTTTTTCAGAGTAAAATTAAATGCATCTAGAAATCACAACCATTATCGTGTGATGCCAGCTTTCCTTGTATAGGTATAGCTATTGGAAGTTCTAATCCCCACTTCATATGTAAAAAAAATCCCATTTAAGTGCTTCTTAAATATAAACATCACTTGCTCGCAATCCACTTATTACTCACTGTTTATAAGCATATTTTAAGGTCTGGTAAATAAAGTTCTTAACATTCAGTCACCAAGAAGATAGGGAAAGTTGCTGAAGCATAAAACATTGTCATAGCGGATTAGTCACAAGTAGATCATACTGTTAGTTTTGAAGAAAAACAGTTTTTATCTCTGTTTTTTCAGAGGTGAATGCAATAATATTCAGTCCAGCAGCTTTTCAATCAATTCCTGGTGTAGATTTCTTTTCTTTTTTGCAAAACAATTATTTAACAGTAAAGTCAGCAGATTTTTCATAAGAGGTTAGATTATATTATACTTGTTTGTACAGCAAAAACCTGTAAATAGCACCAACCACTGGGACCAAACATTGCTATTTTCAGGTTTAGCTAAAGTGATGACTATACAGTGCCAACTGCGAGTTATCGCTATTTCCAAGGTCATCGCTAAATAGATATTCGCTATTTACATGTTTTGGTGTTGTATTTCAAGGTGTATTTTTTTTTTGTATAAAATCGATCCGTGCCGATTGAGTTATCGCTATTTCGAGAGCCCCAGTTCTAACGATCATACGGCACTTCACTTACATCACGTGTTCAGTGGCCAGGTCATAACGGCGCTTCATTTAAATGCCATCCAGGATGCATTATATACTTTCATTTGCATTTCTTTAGTGCAATAATCTTTTCTTATACTTTTTAAATTTAAATTTGGCGAGGTCATGCATTTTATCTACCGCCCCAGTCCTAACATTCATACGGCGCTTCATTTACATCACGTGTTCAGTGGCCAAGTCATAACGGCGCTTCATTTAAATGCCATCCAGGATGCATTCATTTGCATTTCTTATGTGCAAAAATCACTTCTTATTCTTTTTAATTTGGCGCGGTCATGCATTTTATCCAACATGCATTTATCCTCCCAATAATTTATCTGGTCTTTAAATCGCCTATGAAAAAACAGAATTCTTAACAGAAGCTAACATGAGCTGAGCAATGTGACACCATTAAGTGCATGGTTCCAACATTTTTAAAAAAAATGTCAAAAAATCCTGCTATATCTTATTTCAAATGGATGCATGCATGCTAGCGGCAAACAGATAGAGAATGTACATCTGAAACGCAACAGATGGGGATGAAATCCATTCAGACCTGAAGACACTCGACAGAAAAAAAAAGTATATCAGATAACCTTTATAATAAAAATCTAAAACTGTACAAGCTTATCGTTCGTCATTGCATTCGTACACCGCAACCGTCAAGTGGGGATGACATTTCCTATTTCCTATGGATTAAAGCTTAAGGGGGGCTTGTTGTAGAGCCAGATATAGAATTCGGTATCTTAAAAAAAAGGAGGATGAGATTGAAGAGAAAACCAGTACATGTACACACGCACACGTATACGGAGGATGGATAGCAAATGCAATAGTGAGCAATCAAACAGCCGGAAGATTCCATGAGAATAAGGGAAAAGAGGAACTTGCATATAGCTAGAGCATGCCTGGATAAAGCCATGATCAGAAGCGCAAGAGCAAGCATGGCAAAAGGGGGCCATCGATGCAACATGCGGAACACTTAAGGAACACCAAGCTCAGCAATCCATTGGCCAACTGCCAGCCTACAAGGGCAGAGTGACTAATCGGGGAACTTGAGATTAAAAGCAGAAATGAAAGTTGTTGGATGATAGCAAACAGAATATATTGTGTGCTCCTCACGTGTGCCATATCTCTTGCCAGAATGATGAAGGATCAACGACAGTGTCCTTTGGAAGCAATTTGCATCGAGATTGGGATGACCTAGTGGTTTTGTGGTTGTTCCTAAGGTGCAAAACTTAAATCTGGCCTTTTTTTTTCTTTCCCTCCACCAAGTTGTGCATCAGAAGATAAAAAAAAATCGTTTTCAATAGTGCTGACTACTATACCTGAAAATATAGTTTAGGATCTTTAGGAGGCTCCGGCGCACCACCAACAGGTAGGCGGAAATTGATTTTTGGATCTGATTTCAATGTTGCAATTAACGATGCATGAGCGACTCTTTTGATTGCTCTTGTTGGTTTGCAAATATGAGGATTGTGTTGCACCAGCAACAGTTTTATATCAGGAAAAAAAACAACATGGACAACCTGACACTGTCCTTAAGTCACATTGGATGATTCAACATGTTGCTTATGAGGCTATGGAATATATCCATTGTTATCACAATTTTAAATTATAAATCTTATTCAGTGTGGAATCTCATGAATTTGATTAAGGGAGTGATGCCATGGAGTACCATACAATAAAATCACTTTGATATTCGGGTGGCTTCATTACATGTCTCACAATTTCTTAAGCATGTTTCATAATCTTATTTTCATAATTGATACAGAAAATCCCTCGTACAAAAAAAATATTCATGTGAAACTAAATATTGGTATGATTTTTTTTCCTAAGGGATCCTATTGAAAAAAAATCTGTTTGGGATCCATTTATAATGAGGTGGAACATTGTATGATGCATGCTCATTTTAAATATCTTTTGCTGGTCAACTCAACATTTTTAAGTCAATGATAACAATTTCAGGTTATTAAATAACATTTTTTTTAAAATTAATTTCTCTACTCTGTCACTCATCTTTAAGTTTTTGCATCCGAATATTCATGATTTGTTTTATTGGTTCTGAAAAAAAATATCCAATATGCAGGAAAAACTTAAGTAATGTTGCAAATTTAAATGCACCGAATGTAAAATAAGTATTGTTATTAGGTTATCATTTTCTCTAATCAATCGATAAATATTTAACATTTCTCAAGCACTCAAATAAGACCTACCAACAAAAAATAATACATGTATCAAGTTTAAAAATTGTGTTGAATGTTGACATTGCAATGTTATTGTGTGCAGTTATCATACAGTAGTTAATTGCAAGTTTAATGATCCAATTTTTGTCCAGAAATATGAAGCATGAATTCAATTTAAAAAAAACGAGGGTTTATTTAAAAGAATGGAACATGACCCGAGTTTCATTCCCTCAAAGTTTGTATCAATACATTGAAAACTACAAAAACCAGAAACCAGCATACGGTACCGGTATTTTATTTGTATGATATTTCAATAATAAGGGGAATCCTCTATGCACTGCGTGAAGCTATCAGAAAATGTGAAGCTCGAGCACTTAGGGAATTTCCCTAACACTCGTTGTTCATTAGCACTTACGCTCGTGAACAACCAGTGGTATAAATTCCACTTATCTCTAATTTTATATAATATCAAAATTATAATACGACTTATCTTAATCACCAAATGGAATACACAAACATGTCAAAGTTGTTCAACCTTTTTACGTGTATTGCGGGGTCACAAAATGTATATTATGATAATTAACATAAAGGAAAGAGCTGTCCAACTTATCATTAAGTCCTGCATAAAAAACATGGGTTCAAGTCTGTAATTGTAAAGTCGACCTTAATTCCATTATAACATTAAACATGCGTTGCGGTATTCAACGGTATCCAACGCATTTTTCAAAGGACTTCTTGGAATTTCAATTAGATGCAATCCGAAAATTAATTAAACGGATTAGATGTTGCTCGGTCGAGTAATTGCGCAAGTACCTCTTACAGAGACAATGCAATAATGCATCGCATCCATTTAAGATGCATCATCAAATTAATATTGGTGTCATTGGATGCAAAGACCTTCGTAATTAACCCGGAATTAGACAGATTTAGTGCTAAGACGAAGACTTGTGCATTGAAATATGGTTTAGTATCCGATTAGTACTATGGCAACCTGTATAATAAACTTGTGATCAGATGTATTGATTTCCATGATTTCGAAGCATTGGATCCGAATAGATGAAAGTATAGCTTAATTAGGGTTTAGAGCATCTCAAACATCCATGGCCGCGTATTTTTCATCATTTAAAATGTAAGACCCATGGTTTATTATTTTTATTCCCCAAAAGTTGGCATCAATAAATTAAAAAAAGTCAAACTTACCAGAAACAAGCATAATATGGCAACAACAAGCATAATATTTCAATAATAAGGGGAATTCCCTATACACTGTAGGAAGCTATCAGAAAATCGGAAACGCGCATTTGTATAGCGAGCATTTAGGGAATTCCCCTAACATCCGAGATTCATTAGAACTTATGCTATGAACGACCCGGGGTTTAATCGAGTATTTATGGTAATTCAAAATATTGATAGAATCGCAAATAAATTAATATAGATGCCATTCTAACACTGCGACTTATATTTTATTGAATAAATTTATCTGTATGCCCAAACAAGAATTATGCTAATTCATAATTTAATTAAGGATAAAATAGATAACATACATGTATGGTTATGTTTGGATATACGTCAAATAAAATACATGTATGGTTATTATAAAATTCCATTAAAATAATTGCATTTTAAATTCTAACAACTTACTTTAAAAAATAATCATAGTAATACAGTAGTTATAAAAAAACATTCTTCCAAAATACATGTGAACAAAACTTGATGAAAATTTGGGGCCCTATGCACTGTCTTTCATAAAACATACTGTAGATGTAATATAATAGCCTACAATCTATATGATGCAATAATCTTATCATATTGAATGCTTCCCAAGTACTGCACTTAAAAATGGTCTCATTTTGAGCTGCAACAGAGGTTAAACCAATATAGATTGGATGCAATCTAATGACCAAATGGGACAATATCCTTGCCCTCTTAGCTTTTACCCATGAACCTCATATCTGAACAATGTATAGCAGAGTGGTCCAACCCTCTGCAACCTTCAATTTACATCATTTCAATTTAGGACATGAACGAGTTTCTCTAAAATGCATTCAAATTGATTGCATTAAACTAAACCTCTATTGAATACTTGACAACGACTTAAAGATGAAGAAAATGGAATTCAATTCATGATATGGGAATTTAATTCAGTGTGAGTTGGACCGCCCTGATATACATGTATAGGATTACCAATGTACAAAATTCGCCCCCACTGCCAAATACAGTAGAACCTGTCTATAATAATCCTGTGTAAAATAATATCCTCTCTAAAATAATAAAATGTGTAGTCCCAACTTGGGACCAATGTATAAAATAATAAACCTCAGTACAGTGATATTTTATTATTTGTATTGGTCCTAATGATTTTGTAAGGAAATATCAACAATGGAACAGCAACAAATATCAAACAGGGTATCAAAAATGCCAGGGAGATACAGGGCAATTAAACTTTGCTTGTGATACACAAGAACTACTGACTCATCTATGCTTGTACACATGTACATTATAAGGATTGAAAAACGGGGAAATTCCCTATTTTGCAGCTGTGTAAATAGTGTCGACCAATAGCTATTAACTCATGAAGGATTCAGAAAGGGGAAATTTCCTATTTTGCACCTGTGTAAATAGTGTCGACCAATAGCTAGTAACTCATCAAGGATTTAAAAAGGGGAAATTCCCTATTTTGCAGCTGTATACACTGTATCATGTTTACAGATGAACCTGTCTGAAATAATAACCTGACCAAAACAATACGTTTCCATGGTCCCAAGAGTATTATTTTACACATTTTCTACTATGCTACAAACACAATCCATAATAGGTTCTAGTACCCTTGTCTCTTACGTCTTTTCTTAATTTAAGAAACGCCTTGCTTACTCGGTCTATCCATCAATAATTTTCGAATCCAGTAAACCAAAATTTTGTTATAGGTCCTTTACGTCTATAATTAGTTTAAAGCAAGATCACATACTTCCTCCATTTCATCTATAGAAATTGACGAAAAAAAAATCAATATTAGCCTTAAACTGCATATATATACTTGGAAGTTTCAGTTGATATTTTTACCGGTTTCTTAACAGAACTCAACAGCATCCTTGGCCTCCCCCACTGGGACTTTTCAAGAGCTAAAAGCCCCAAAGTGTATAATCTTCAGATATCAAAGATGTTGAACCTTATTAGACCTCCAAAGCCTCAATAATTAGGCTCTATACAAGATGTTGCTTAAAAAGGCTTCGGTTTTTTTACAATCGGAAATTGCGAGCGCAATTGGTGTCGTAATTAAGGTGGGAGCGAAATTGGATGTTTGAAAAAGAGGAAAAATGGGGCAATTACTTGAAAGAAAAAAAAACAATGATGGAGTGTTGTATAGGCCATTTCGTATATATTGCTACAGATATAGCCTAGCATCGAACCCCGACCACCAACATATTTCTAATTCATTTCTCAATGTTCTATAACGTGCAATTCCAGCATCGTCATGGAGGATATCTGTGTCATTGGCCTCTTGCACCTCTCTTCAACCTACACCACGACCAATAAATCCAGAAATTTATCCCCGTAGATTAATTTCAGAGCATTAAGTGCATGTAATTCAAAACTCCCTTATGAAAAATGATTCTGCTTGCGGCCTTCTGCACCTATTTATTTTAAAAATTAACGGTATGGTAATAAAAAAATAGTTTACTATCCAGGTCATGCACACGTTTGGGTGATGCTAACCCGTACAATACAACAGGAAAAGCTTAAACGTTACCCGGAAGTCATCCACTGGATGCTTCCAATGATCCACTCATTCAATTCAACTCAATACGCTGTATAGCAAGAGTTCTTTAACTTTTTTCGCTGGGGCACCCTTGTCGGGCTAAATAATTTTGCAGTACAGCTAGCTTTCTTTATTTCTTGGTGTTGCCATGTTATAAATACAGATTCTACAACTAAATTGCATAATATTGCCATGGCACCCATTTTGAGAACTGCTGCCCTAGTCAGAAAACAAATGTTATAATTTGTCTCGTATCTTTACATTACCCCAGAAGAAAAATGCTTACTTGAATGCATGGATATTCACAAAAATTGTATGGATACTTATGGATATCCATTTTACTTTGCCACATTATTATAATATCCACATAAATTTAAGTCATTGTCATGGGTATGCATAATAACACAATCCTTTGCTATGGGTATGCATAGTAATTTCGTCCATTGACATGGATATCCATATAAACTATCCATTTTCATGAATATCCACGGTAACTTTGTCCATATATGACATTGATATCCGCAGTTACTTCGTCCTATGACATTGATATCTATAATAACTTTATCCATTGTCATGGATATCCATATAAACTATCCATTGTCATGGATATCCACGGTAACTTTGTCCATATATGACATTGATATCCATATAAACTATCCATTGTCATGGATATCCACGGTAACTTAAATTTGTCCATATATGACATTGATATCCACAGTTACTTCGTCCTATGACATTGATATCAATAATAACTTTATCCATTGTCATGGATATCCATTCCACTTATATACAATTTTATATATGAATATCCATAAAAGAAATCCACTTATAAATATATGGATATTCATAAATAAGCAGCTTTGTACAATGGAGTTTACCTATGTGAGCATGGGGAAGGGGTAAATATATGGTTTAAGGTGCAACATTTTAGGATCGTGTACCTGTCTATGTTTTTCCTCGGATATGGAAAAGTATTCGTGGAGCAATCTTTAAATACAAGTACTGAAGTACAGTGGTTCTCAAAATTTTATAGTCCAGGGAACACTTAATCATGCCATTTTTTTTCGTGGAACACTAAACTCCAACATTTTTTTTTTTTTTTTTGCACGGAACATTTGTCATTTGCGTTTGGTGATTGCAACCCCATCAAAATTATTTTACATTGTTTTGATTTTTCTTTTGTGTATATGATGTTTTCGTGGAACACTTGAAGTGGCTTCACAGACTGACACAGAGCATGGTTTGAGATTCAGAACCAGATTAATCCCTGTAGAGGCCGCTAGGCAGTCGACATTTCTGAAGAGCTTTTCTAACCAACAATTTTATTAAACAGAAAAATTATTGTTTTTAAAGAAATTCACATATTAAAACAACCAGAGGGACAAATCATCACTTTGATGCCTGGCTCTGGCAATGTCTGGTATCGGGCCTTATTCGTTGTTGCAGCTTTAGGGCCCATAGGCAAATATCTACATTACCTATATAATTAGTAATCCGGCACTGTTTGAGATGCACTGCTTTAGTATCTTATAAACTCAACAGGAGACCATTGCAAACGCCCATATGCCACCAGAGTGATGATCTGAACCAGAATAGGGCTAATTTAGCTAAGAAACTAAATGCATCACATAAATAATTTAAAGTAACCAGTTAATTCTCCTTGTGGTGATAAAAAAAAATACCTTTATTACAGCCCAATTGATTTTCAAAGCATATCCTATGGGGCAGAATGCAGCACGATTTGATAAATAGTCCATTACCAAATTTCCTATTGCAAATAACGGTTCGTTATACATTTACTTGCCATTAATGATTTTGCTGCGATGCAAACACTATAGCTATATTCCTTTTTGCTCTTAATGATCCCTTAAGGATACTTTTAAAATATGTGAAGTTAAGCTTAATGCATCTCGTCATTAACATAAGACTCACATTAGGTAACTGGATGAACGTTACTAATACATTACATCATTACACTTGCTTAATCGTCCATTATATTATAAAAAGCAGGTGCTCCTTGTTCCAATGGGTCATAACGTATGAACAATGTTATATAATTATTTCAATATAGAATTTGAGATTAATATATCCTGTAACTTATAAATGGAAGGAAATAAAGCTTTTACATTATGCTGGCTTAAATTAGATTTCCCAGGGTTAACATTACCTGGAAAACCTGGAACTGTCAGGGAAATAAGAATAGATTTTGAATGATCAGGGAAAAGTGTTATATTTTGTAAAGGTCATTGAAATTCAACACAAATATTGTTTCCACATAGCTAGTTATTACAAAATGTGAAGGGATATAATGTATGTCACAATCAGTGCAGCTAGCCCTTAATCTTCAGAAATGGGAAATTCCCATTTTAGCTTTTTTTTCCACATTATATAATGAAAATAATAATCGATGTGTTTTTCAAACGTTTTTAACCAAAATATATTTTTTGTCTAAAACAACCATTTAATAGTAGGCTACAAAGGGGAATTCCTCAAGGGCTCGCGCCTCACAGTTCTTATTGCTTCGCCCATTGCAAAGGGGATTTCCCCTTATTATTTAAATATCAGGCAAATAAAATACAGGTTCTGTAGTTGTTTGTTTCTGGTAAGTTTTTATCAATATTAATTTATTAATACTATAACATAAGGGAATAACCCGGGGGTTTATTCGAGTAATTGCGTTATAAGTAAGTAAATTCATTAAAAATATTTTAATTAGTTATGGTTTCAAATAGGAAAAGGAATAAACACTAATAGTAGTTTATGTGATAATAAGATAAAAGTCATTATGTAGGCCCTTCGTGAGATGCCACGCCTCAGATAGATTTTCAAGGGCATAAAGCGGGTATTAAGGGCTTTTAAGGGGTGGCATGATAAATGGTAGGCTGAATATTAGTTAATTGCGTGATTTTGACGTAATTTATGCGGTATTCATGCTCTCAAGGTTTATTATTACTTTAGTCACGAAAGAGTCATTAAAAGCGATAATCCGTACCCCAATATATGGAGAATCAAATGGATTACATTCAACTTAAACCCATGCATGTAATGTGCTTTATTATTATGAAAACTACTGCTTTTCACCATCATGGATTAAAATTACCAGATTTAGGTTTACGAAAAGTGTTGCATTTTCAAAAAGCGAGCTAAAATGATATTTTATTCATAGAAACGTAGGCATTTAAGGACATCCATTTAGAAAACTGACACATGGTCAGCAATGCCCTAGCTAGCTAAACTATAGATTCTCAGGTGGATAGACATACGATTTATATTAATAGAAACTGTTCTCTCCGATTTCATTTTTAGCCATCAATTGGTTCAACTTGTTTACTTATAGAATTGTCCATTAGGCCTATGTCAACCTTGACATATGCTGTGAGGCCATCATTGGCACTTATATGGTTAAAGCCTTATTTACTTTGAAAGTAATGGACGAATTTTGTTGGTATACTAAATATTTAACGATGGGCCAGGAAGACAAAAGAACGATGATTGGATAAAACAAGAAGTGGAAAAATAGGTTGTGTTGACGAGAATAACGCTCCTAAGGGATTTAATCCAAGTCTTTTAGCTCTTTACTGCTAAAATTCTCAAGAGTTTCTAAAACTGGACAAAATTGATGAAATTTATTATATTTGTCAGAGCCCTTCATAAATCTTGTATGAATTTCTTAAACATAAAACAAAATATTAAAATGCAGAGGCTTAAATACTTTTATATTTGTCTTTTTTTCTGTGCAAGACATCTTGAAAACCACTTTATATTTTCATATTCCATTTCATACTCTATTAGGTTAAAGAGCAAATATCGTAATTTAATCCATTCAACTATATACAGAAGCTTTTAGCCGGTATGAAATAAAACAAAGCTAATAGAATTTAATAACGTAAACATCAGGCCATATTTACTATGATTTTGTGTTCCCAAATCAGTGTAAAAATATTCAAATTTCATTTTTAGGTTATATTATATTTTTTTGTGCCAAAACATCAAAATCACAACATTTATTTACGATAACTGAAATATACAATTTAATATATTTTTCGTATTTACCCTAGTAAGCCTATAACAAATTAATAGAAATTATGGTATGCATACATAAGTCACTTATTTTGCATTCTATTGTATCAAATTATATATGCAATACAACATAAGTAACTTTTAAAATATGCTTTTATAAAATTATAAAAAAAAATACTTTTATAATATTTACTATTAAAATATACTATTTTGTATAATGATTAGAATTTTTTTATTAATTTAAATAAATGCGTTTTTTTTTAAAAAAATAGTGACATTTGATACAACAAAAGTCATAATAATACTTTATGTATATACATGTATAAATCCTTTCAATGTGAGAAAAACCAGTGTACAAGTATGTGTAATTCCAGATTTGTCATAACGTTTTTCAGTCTATTCATAAGTAAAAAACACGATGGCAGATACTAAATTAAAATAAGCACACATGCCTGGCTCCAGGTCAGTGCAATTGTCTCCATTCCTTGAAGAACCTAATTCAATATCACGCTTAAGTAGCATTAATGAAGTTTTCTCATTGCAAGCTGATTAAATAGTTTCGTAACAATAGATTGCTGCGTGCCAGCATCATGTTATTATGCAACTATATGAGACTAGTATTAGAGAAGGGTAACACATTGTTCAACCGACATGATAGAATGCTAGGAATTACTGAGTCTTTTCTATCCAAATATTTGAACCATGTCGAGGAATAGGAAAATAAAGCACCAGCAATGCTGCAGCACTTTTGACATTAATTACGAAAGATCTTCCGTTTATTTGGATTTTCATCAATTTCATTCTTACATTTTCTTGAATTACTAGCATCAATGGACGGCATTAGTCTGCATGCACATGAAAATATCGTTAGGTTAAATTACTGCAGTAAAAGGCCATCACCCAAAAAATGGCATAGTCGGTCACTGTATACAGGTGGTCAGTATACTGCGAATTTTTATGAAGGAAATAATACGTATGCACTAAAAGCAACTTATGAAAAGTGGTCACTATACCTGATGATGTGCACATGTGCATATGCAAAACAATTTAAGCAATTTGTCACATTAAGTCTAAGGCAAAATAAAGGATGTTTTAAATGACTAAGAATACACTCTTTTCTCAAAACCTTGCAATTTGCCAGATAGACCTATTTGATACAAGTATATTCTTACATTTCCACTTTTTTTGATATTACGAATACCGAAAACTGAATTATTAGATTATCAACTGGGATCTTCAATTGCAGTGATGAAATTTAAAGCACTGGTATATGGATTTACATATAGCATTATGAAAAGACAGATTATAGAGGTATTGTAATAAAGGAAAAAATCCGATGAAATTCCATACATTTGCATGTGATGTACTGAGACGAAGATTCGAATGCATTAGCATATAAAATTCGTTTTTGCATAAGCCTGTCAAAGAAAAAAGAAAAACAAATATACGCACTCTTGTATACATACGTATCTTCAAGAATCGCATATACATACATGTATATGCGATTCTTGAAGATCCTGATAAAAAATTAATCTTGATAATACAATTCAGGTTGAGTTAGAGGAGATCGATTTTGGTTATTCAAATATATGCGATTTAAAGGATTTGCAATCCATTTGGGAAAACCAACAACGTGACTATATATAGTTTGTGATGTTACGATCAATTTAAAAAAAGTTTATTCATATGCATTTGTCATGCTATGAGAGATCAGATAACCAGACTAAACAATATCTCATATGCAAAAATGAAGCTTTTATATAATATCAATTCCAATTTTCAATTGTCTGCAGTACTAATTAAATTCCATGCATTCATTAAGGCGTGTTCACACCACACAAAAATGTAAAACAAAAAACTGTTTGACAAGACGATCTCAAGCCGGGTTCACACCACTTGAAAATAGAAAATAGAAAGAAAAAATGGCATTCAAACCTACCTTGGCAATCCGGCAAGAGTCGTCTAGATCAAAGGGAATTTAGGAAACATTTTTTTCACGAGGTTTTGCAATGACGTAACTTAAACCATGACCTTTCAGCCATTCCACGTGGTTTAAGTTACGTCATCGCAAAACCACGTGAAGAAAATGTGTTTCCTAAATACCCTTTGATCTAGACCGACTCTTGCGGCATCGCCAAAATGTTGCACAAAACCTGACTTTGTCATGTTTTGCCAAACAGAAAGGTAGGTTTGATCGCCATTTTTTCTTTCTATTTTCTATTTTCACTTGATGTGAACCCGGCTTGAGATCGTCTTGTCAAACAGTTTTTTGTTTTACATTTTCGCGTGGTGTGAACGCGCCTTTATAAATGTTTGTTTGCTATGTGCGTACAGTGGAACAAGTGAATAACCCACCCGTCTGTGACCGAACCATGGGTTGTGCTACTTGGAGGGAAATGCTATATGAAGGTTCAGCTAAAGTAGTTCAGCCTAATACATATACATGTACAATTGAACACACGTATGTGTACATGTTGTGCAAAATTATATCAGTACATGTTTACAACTGTACACATCATGCATGTGCACAACTTACATGCTGTACATGTATACAAATGCAAATACATGTATGTACATGCTGTAAATACATGTATTTCCATAATTAAGATGCACAAAGAAAGACGTTGCGTTTTTAATGCTTTTTAACATTAACAAAACCGAAAAAAATTGCTATGGCGTATACGCTCTTCACAGGTAAAATTGTGATTCTGTCCCAGGAATCGAGTGTGCTAGTCGCGTTTAGCAGGTAAAACGCTATATAAAGGTAAGTTTGTTCTATAAAAATCGATCCGTGCCGACTGCTTGGGTGCGCTACTTCCAGGTAGGACGCTATATGGAGGGTCCTTATTTACAGGTTTTACTGTATAGGCTTCAGCTATAAGCTACCTACATTTTTTTTAAACAAAAGACTGTGGCCCAATGAAACAGACGGTTCAGTATCATGCAAGTCATGCAGCTAGTAAAACTCGAAACTGTGTTCATCCTGATCGATTAATTCTCAAAAAGTCGGACCAAATCTAAAATGACTGAGTCAGGTACACATAATAATCGAATTAAATGCAGACCCATGTCGAGAACAATGCCATGCACATATTATTTTCTGAGATGTGCAATGCATCCTTTTGTGTCTATATACATCACCTAAGTATTTATCAAAAAGTCCTAGATGTCTTAATGCAGGGGTTCCCAAAGTGTGCGCTGCGGCGCCCTGGTGCGTCGTAGAAAGTAAAGAGGGGCGCCGTGAGTCGATCCTCTATTCTTATAAATATAATAAAACTCAATTTCATATGGTGGATGTTTTAATTTTTGTGCCTATCTACCTAACTACTATTATTGTAGGTACCTATTTCTTTCGACTATAAAATATATATAGTCACTATATTTATTCCAAATAGTTTACTAAAGTATAGGGCGCCGTGACAAAATACTAAACTTGTAAAAATTTAATGGGTCACAATTAAATAACATGGATTATTACATGGGTCCATTTAATCTCATTAGCATACATATTCCATAATCTCAATATCATAGTTTTTCTCGGTGAGATCACTTGAGATTTTTCGCTTGGGATTAAGGGTTTTTCCCTAAAGTCAAAATCTACAATGAGTTCTGTATCATGTATGGATGCCCCTTGGACCATAATTATTATCTGCCCTTACTTAATCTTCTTCCAACCCCATTTAAAAACCCATGCTTAAAATTTTCCCTTGTGGTTGCTATCAAAGTAGAATTTATACAGAAAAGGAGCCTGCAGCGGGTATACAAGTTAAAAAGATAGCCACCAGAATTTACGAGATTGAGACTCGTAAAAAAAGGTCATTTTCTGAAAATTCAATCTTAGGCAAACATCATAAAGCCATTACGTAGGATGAAATCTCATTATTTTCGAATAACCTATAGGGATTGAAGGTTCATTAGCATTTGTCAAAAATTGAGGAAACGTTGAATGGATTTCAGTTGACTTAAAATGTATTCTGTAACAGTCCTATTAAAATCGTCAAAAGTAAATAAAAATTTCGACTATACTTGAAAATATACGATTTTAAGGACCTGTTCAAAAGACATTGTTCAAATTTATTTGTTGGATCAAAACAGGTCGATAATCATGACGTGTACGAAAATTCTAAGAGACTATTTAAGTCAAAAACGTAGGAAAATAATAGAATCGTTAAAAAATAGCATTCTTTGAAAGTCTGGTATAGAAATGTTTAGTAAATAAGTCTGGGAATTCGTTGAATAGGTACATTTTAAAGGAAAATTTACGAGTATGGTGAATAATAAATTCACTTAAATCCATTTCGAGGCTAATTTCGACAGCATTGTATGTACATAGACCACCCTCAAAGCCCTAGAAAACCCCCATGCACGTTGTAAATAAATTCTCATTCATTGCAACACGTATTATAAGGATATTCGAACGTTCTAGTAAGTCATGATGTAAAAATAAGCAAACAATCTCGTTGAATGGACATGTTTAAGATGTTGTACACAACAGCAAACGTGGCGTTTTTAGGGCAAAGGTATAAAATGAGATGTTATTGAGGAGTGCATACCAAAATGGCGCTAAAATACATTGTCTGGCTTCTTTAATAAAATAAACCATCTGGCTCTCAAAGAATCGACCATAATGGGTTTTTTTTAGATCACGAGGTATAAAACGAAATACCAATAACAACGTTGTTAAGGAAAGCTGTGCAAAACTGGAGAAACCATTTAAAATATTAAATTTCTACCTTGAATCCTATTTCGTCATAATTGTACTAATAATGCATTTCGGTGTTCAATGTAATTTTTCACCAAGATTTTACATGGAATTTTGTCCCATATACAGGGGATGAACAAAATAAGTAAACATGTTATGGCTTCACATAGCTTTCTTATTATGGGTTTTGAACATGTTTTGCCCCTTAAAATATTCTTAATTCCTTCAGGGACAATACATGGTGTTGGAAACAAAATTGAATTCTATGTCTAAATTTCATATACAAGCCCATGCATGAGCCTTAAAACAGCTAGAACGTGTCCTAAATTCACACAAACAAGCTTTTCAGAAAAACAAATTGAAAAAATTCTAGGACACAGTCAATCTATTTTTATATGAAACTGTTTTGATACTTTTTTTAAATTAATAAATAAAATTTATTTACATTTTGTAGGTGTATTTTAGGATGAAGATTTTGCTGAAATACATTCAAAATTTAAAAATAAATAAACTATGTCTAAAATTAGTTTTTCAACAGAAACAAGGCCAACTGAAAACTTTCCCCCTAGGAAAGGGTGGTGTTGTGGATTGCCTTTTGTGTTCATATTTAAAGATCTTGACTTATAATCTTTATTTACAGATATTGAATGTTCATCTTACATGTATTTTGTCTAGGGCCTACCTTAAGATACAGAAATCCCACTACTGTACAGATCAAACAAAGGGATCATATTCGAAATCAAGATGAAAGCAATTCTAAATTAACATATTTATTTGGTTTTGTCTCCTCATTACATCAACTCAAAATAGTTAATCACTGTATAATTAAAATTTAAATTGGGCTTTTAACATCGACTGCACAAATCAAGATTAAAGTAGATTAATAATTAATTTCATTTAATTAAAATGATCTTATTACAGATCCCTAAAATGCACATCTATTCAATAAGAATATAAATAATCCTATCATTAATATTCTAAATTTAAATAGACATGCATTTGAAGCTTTATAGTAGTATACAGTGTCTATATGGCACCTAATTCCAAATTGAGCCCTAGAAGATTTTGACGTTTGCTACAAATTTTGGAAAACGATTATCTCACCGAAAATGAAAAGCTGGGTAAACCACTTCTAGTCAAGGTCGAAATCACTGCACTGGAGAAGCATTTCATGCCTTTCAATCAAAATTGCCAATAGTATACATGCAGTGCCTTTAAGGGTCTTAGTTCTAAATTTTGTCCATAAAAGATTTTGATGTCGATATGCTACAAACTTTGGGAAATGACTGTCATTGAAAATGAAAAACTCAAGCATTTATACTCTAGTTTTGCAACAACAGCTGACATTTCAAAATCAACTAGCTAAACCACTTCCTGTCAAGGTCGAAATCAGTGTCCCAGAATAATAGGCACTGCTCATGTAGAAGCCTACTATTGGCACAACTGGATAGTGCTATGAAAACCACTTGTTTTAGTCTTCAGTTACAGTCAATGAGTGATTTGAGACTCAGTAGCCAAAACAAATTGTAACTACAACTATTTGTTGTATAGGTAAGACATTTTATTTCCCTTTCTCTGAACATGCAAGAGTGTGCTGCAAATAAGTAAAGTCTATCATTAAAGTTAATGGCTACTAGTCACCTACTTAAGCTCTGCAAGATTTAGATGGGATTTGAGGCTCGTAAGAACTTGAAATGGTCTTAGATCGCAGCATAAAATCGTTCGCCAATGGAAAGCCTCCTCTTTCGTCCTTTATCCCCAGTGTTTACTGTTCTTTTATAGTTAATCTATCAGTAAACACGAACAACGAATTAACAGCTTTATGGGGTGGGGGGTCAACTTGTCTTTGAACCCCGAATACATGCAAATATGGCTCGTTGACACATATGCAATGCTTGACAGTCTAGTGTGACCATCGCTTGTCAACGTGCAGTGTGCAGAAGACAACATGCAAACATGTAAGATTGGTGCTTATTTGTCTGTTTGTTTGGACTTTTTTGAGGTCGTTTTTAACAAACTTTAAAATGTAGCAGCAAGCTGAAATTTTGTGTGCAGCTCAATCTCTGGTGACATTTTCATCTATCAAAATTAGTAGCGTTCGTTGACATTATTAAGCCCAAAAAATTGCAATTTTAAATGTAAAAAATGCATTCATTAAGCTACAGCGAGCGCATTACAAGTTAATGCTAATGCAATCACGAAGCACGAATGCTCCCTAGGGTAGATTAGCGCAAATAAAAAGGATTTTCACGAAAATCCCGAAAAAAAATGTTATGTATTATTTGTGATTCCTTATTTGATTGTATATCCGTCACGTATCTACCCGTTATGTGCTCTAACAGGAAACGTGAGCATACCTCACAAACTTTTTTTATGAGAAACTGTTAAGAGCAATTTGGTCAGGTCCACCCATGTGATAACATTATCCGTGATCTCAATAAGCGGAGTGCACTACAAGTTGCATGTATTATTATTTTGGTATTCCAGTGTTTTTCCACTGATGTGCCACGACAACTTTATGCTTTGTTTATTGTGCCGTGTACTGGTAAAGGTCTTCACACTCATCTAGATCTTTACAGCCAACCCTCGCCCCAATTCGGTTTTGTAGGTGGCGTTGCATTAATGGAATTGAGAAATGTTTTTTTCTTGGTGGAGCAGTGGGAGACATTAAAAGCAATGGACTAAGCATAATGCAATACAGAGCTAAATGGCGCTGCAACTCCAGGCAGCATGGTGGCAGCAGGGGAGAAATAAAAAGATAAATACAAGCATATACACATCGATTCCTTCCCAACAACCAACCTGCTTCCCTCTCCTCAATTATACAAGTTCATATAAACGTTGGTATAGGCATTATCAAAACAGTTTACCAGAAACACGTGTTTCAGCACATTTTGGCAAGTCGTCCTCCCTCAAACTCCATTATTTATATTTAATCTGGAACGTGATATAATGCCCAAAGTAGCCATTAATCCTAAGGTGCATCAACACCATGACCCTTTCTAGATAAAACTCCTCCCTCCTGTTGGTATTAAGGTCAGTCCAGGGCATAATATATCCTAAATCATTCGCAATGACTCTGAAGGGGGCCTAATTAAGAGAATTCCTATGGATTTACTTCAAGAGTCCACAATGTGGGTCAAGTGATAAAATGGCGTCAACTTAACTGCAACAAGACATCAATGTCGATTAATAGGTTTCTACTTTAAGCTTCCCATTAAGCATGATATAATGATACTTTGGACAAATCCACCATTTCGTCCATTGCTTGTGTTGACATGATAATGTGCTCGACAACAAGGATTTAGTTTGCTTGTCAGCAGATATAAAAACTATGTATTGATTGACTCATCATTTCGTGTTTTCTATGTATCTAAGGAAGTAACAATACGTCAGGAGACGTAACACGATGACAAATTACACTTCGAGATGTTTATTATCTGGCAGTGTATGAGCATAGTCAACCTGACACTCAATGTTGATTCAACAATGGCAGTTCTTGAACATTTTGGGATTTTGAAGATAAAGATGCTGCCAAACAATAGACTCACTATACCAAGCAGGGGAAAAAATTCAGCATGGGTGCCATCTAATTTGAAAAATGATAGATGAGCTGAGATTCACAAGGGATGTCTTTTCCATTCTGGCTATGTTTTTTTTGCGATGTTCAAATGGTCATCAACATACACAAGCATGGTCAGTCAAATCTTCAGTGAACCGCACAAATTTTCCATACATACCAACTCTGGATTTATGGATTTTTTTGGGGTGAGGAAAATAAATAACACGTAGCAAAGAATAAATCAACAGAGGGTGGCCTGCCATTCTTACACAATACAAAATTTGAAATACGCAGTACGCCACCTTAGGGAAAGGATGAATCAACACTAAGTACATGTCTTGACATGAATTACGAGATGCATTTTTAAAGTAAGGTCCGTGTTGAAATTCATACTTGATGTCACCTATCATGTATTGATTATAAAATACATTGGAACGGATTTTACGTTATTACACGTTATTTTGAGCAAATGTTATTCAAAGTTTGCTACATAAAGATGATCCTAATTCTTAATTAGGAATGCAAAAAATGAAATTTATATTAGAAAGACCATTTTTAAAATGTATTTCGATTGCTAAAAAATTCGGAAAAGGTAAATTATTACATAGCATATTGAAAATTTGCTTAAAACTGGCCTTACCATGTTTAAAAAGGCATTGATAAGGACATGAGATTCGTTACATTTTTACCACTTACTCAAAGCCAAGTGGTAAAATCTTGGTAGGAAAAGTAATTGTACCACGCTAGTAGACTATAGATAAAATTTATTTCTGCTTCAATTTGAATTAATTTCATCTCACATTTTCTCCAATAGGTGCAGATTACGCATGACGTCACCCTAATTATTTCAACGATAAATTAAGAGGCACGAACCACGTAATGACCAAGCTAGCTTTAATTAATAACACCGAAAAGCCCTTTAGCAAATGCATCACGGTCTATGCGTCATTATACCATAGACCAATTTAACAAATTAATATTTTAACATAAGGGAAAACTAGACTGCCCCTAGAGGGCGGGCAATCACTGATAACATATCGTCTTTACAGCGAAGGTAGGGCAAATCCCTCAGACATCATACATGTACACTGTTATTCTCGCTTCAGTTTCTTAAATAAAATATGAGGATTACGTCACTAGTGTAAATAATAAATTACTACTTACATGTACACTATAGGGTTTAAAAGATCTAAAGCCCTAAGCCTGCCCAGCAATATTAGTTTAACTTTTTTTAAATCTGGACTCTAATACATGTAATTTATATAACAAAAACAGTTGATTTATAGAAGAGGCGTCCATCCCCATCCAGTGGCCCTCGGAAATTTTTATGATTAGAAACTCGATTATAAAACCGATTGATTAGATTTTGGGGAACGTGTTATGTGTACAGTATATATGTACAGGATGTTTTTGAACTCGTGGTACTAGCTCAAACTTAAATGTTTCATGTATCAGCTACACATTTGGTCGTTAACTTTTTAATATTGACCTTTGGACTCTAGGTTCCTTTGGTGAAATATGATTACCTTGGGGTCCTTGGTCGACTCTTAACACCAGTTTGGGTTTGTACCATGAGTTCAAAAACACCCTGCATATAATGTACATAATGTATATAATACATAAGGACGTAGCTAAGAATTTTCGTAGGTGGTTAGAGCATTCAAAATGGTTGGACATCACTGATCTATTGCATATATGAAGACCCATGTATGGGACTACTACAATCATAAAAATTCGTACGTATACATTATGTATGTTGCCTATAAATAAACTAAAGTATGCTTCAAAGTTCATGTATACTGCCTTTAAGCCGGATCATATTCGAAAATTACAAATGCAAAAAATGCCCAAATGTATACAAAAGGACTTTATAAAAATATTGTATAGGTTCCTGGATTGTTATAAGTGACCTACAGTATAGTTCCATCACGATACGTCTTTTTTACGATACATCGTATAAAGAAAAATCAATTTCCACTATACAAGGAATAAATAATTGATACATGTACATGTATATGCCTTTCATGGATGACAAACGTTTCCAAGTTATTACCATAATATATAACGCAAAAATGATCCATATCTAAAAAGAATAGTCTCCGATGGGGCACGTCTTTAACTTTTCGAGCGAAATAAGCTGGTTCGCATGCCAGATTTACCAAAATAACAAGAAGTATACGGTGAAATAAATGCATTGTGACTGAAAGGTCAGGGATCATTGTAGTATGGAAATACAGTGGAATTCGCTTATAACATTCTTCAAGGGATCGGATATATCGTTATATCCGAATTTCACTGTATCCGAATTTATGAAAAATAAGACAGTAATAATGTACACAGAAATACAAGTTTAAAATCGATTTACATACATTTATTAGCTGTTTGATTGAAAACTATCACGAAAATAATTCATTTTCAACAATAAACCTAAGGATTTTTTTACACTATCCCTATGAAATGGTAATTGATCTCATTGTAAATTTATATGGTTTTATATGAAATTAAATGATTCGTAATACAGCAATTTTGCATACAGCTATCTTATGATTTAGAATAATAATAATACATGCATTTTGTAACTCGAACTTGTTGCATTAAAAATAACGAGATTTAGTTTATTTTTACTCATTATGTTAGCGATACATTTTCTAAACTACCTATTTATAAACAAAATAAAGAAAATCAGTAATGGTACTGCAGCAACTAAATCCTTTTAAAATTGCCTTTCAATTCCCAGGAAAGAGAAACCAAAACGTTGCTTATGTATAAAAAAAGCGCAATGTCAGAAATCCTTAACTAATGTCATCGTATCAAACGCAACAAAAAATAAATATAAAAACTTAGGTAAAGACGTAAGTACTTAAGCCAAACTAAGCCGATACAATAACCCTCAAAGGTTCGGTTAATTTTCAATTTAAGCTTAAGGTACATGTCACGTACAGCCCTACTTAATGTTTCAATTGAAACCATTCAGAAGTACAACTTATATAATAATAAAAAACACTACAGATATGTGTATAACCATCCCCATCAAGTTTTTGTTTAGGTTTAGGACTGGTGTCTACGACCCTGTTTAACGTAAACAATACAAGACAAGTGTATTAGCCATAAAACGTGCTTCCCATAAATGCATTTAGGATCGCATCATACAGAATATTATTGCCAACCACTGAAGGAGTTATTATACACGCACTTCAGATATCAGAGCACCATGGTCGCACTTTCAATGAAGGATTAATAAACAATAATTGCATTTGAGCTATATAAACGATGCGAGGGGCATCCGAAAATATCCAACAAGTTTCATGAAACGAGTTACCAAAGCGTTAACTTGTCTGTATTTAATGAAGCAGTTGTGGCATTTTGTCATGTTAAGATGCAATAAACGACATGAAATATATGATAAAGACATGAAAATAAATGGCATGAAAGCAGGTCATTAATACAGTGCATTATGATAATGGGACTACTGGCTATGATGACCAGTCATGCATGCATGTATATAATGTAGCACCAAATGAACAAGAACAAAAGCAGTATAAAATGTTCCGATAACACGGTCACCAACAAAACATGAAACTGGAAACAGCTCCTTAAATAACTGTAGCAAGTGAAACAGTTTTGCAGAGTACACCAGTTTCTGAAACATGGTGTCCATGCACCAATGCAACCAAAAATTGGAAACAATATTTCCAAACTATAGCGCTCTAGTCAAGTGACTGACCAAGTGATGTCTTCTGCTGATGTCTTCTTTCAAAAGCAAAAAACAGTGACGTCAGACAGTGCAAAGTTTCAGTTTCTCCTAACAAAAGAGAATTAACTAATGTCGCAATATGACCTTAACAAACCACATGTAAACCCATCGAAGACAGACTTTCCTAAACAAACTTCTCAACCCATTTCCCATATTATAAAGACATTGCAATAAACACTCCCGAAGCACAAAATTACTTTCAATGGAATATTCCATTTTGCTTAAAAAAATTAATTTTTCAGTTCAGAATAAATCCATATCATATTTACTTTAGAGTGGGCTCCTTTAAACCAGACTTTACAAACCCATGTATACTTTGCTCAAAAGATACCCCGTCATGCATGCCTCACCTACTGGTGCAATGCAAAAACCCGGATATTAGAAAGCTAATAACAATAACTAAACTTCCCAACTTACTAAATCAATCAAACTACATAAAATTCCTATTCACCACAAGACCCGAACCCCTGATGTGGCTGCTGCTATAGATCAGCTGGGTATCTTGAATCGCGCTATTTATCTACATGTATATATCCTTAACAAAAGCGCTGTAATCGAGAAACTTTTCTTTGATGTGAACCGTCACTTTCTGGATCCATGAAATTGTTTCATGAAATGTTGTTTCATGGAATCAGCTTCACAATATTTTGTGAAGCATTCACCGAAACTGTTTCGAGTTTCGTGACATGTTTCACTAGTGTAAAGTAACCTTTGACAATATAAAAATCGAGCAAATAATTCTTTCTGTATATACAGGTGCCCCGAATCACTGTATTTCAGTTCTCCAGCAAGCGGTTCTTTGTTTTGAGTTGGCTGAAATTTAGAAGCTGCATGCCCCTAACCATGCCGCAACAGCACAAGATTTACATCACGCTTTCAGTGTTCATATTAATCCCTTCACCCACTACACTCACTTTGCACAAAATGCGCTGGTGCAAACATCTGGCGGAGAAGGACGAAATCAGTGGCCGTTGCTCACTACACACAAGGAAAAAAAAAAACTTGAGAAGATTCAGGGTGCAAGTAAAAGCGCTTTATCCTTGGAGTGTTGTGCATTCAGGCACTAGGGATAACCCTTTTAATTACGTGGTTGAAAACAACGTGTAGTGAGCGTGATCTAAAATAATCACGCTGACTATACGCTGTTTTCAACCACGTGAAGCAAACAAAATTATCTCCGTATAAAGTCAATAATTGAATGTGAGTATTTTTATTTAGTCACAGTTAATGGTATTTGCGAGAAAACAGGTTCCTACCTTTGCAGTAGGTACTGCATATCGCCATTTCAATTTTCGCACCACTGTGCGACGTTTTGTGCGTCGTATGTCTAGCAAACCCTCGCGCAAAAGAATGACGAAAAGTGTGCACAATGCATAGGCGTCAATGCGCATGCACGAACACAAAACTTTGTGCCAGCAGCCGATTTTGCGCCAAATGCACATAGTGGGCAAAACGACTTTAGCGAGATATAGCTGTGCGTCGTATTACTATCGTATTGCTGAAATTTATAAGCTGAATTCCCCTAGCCATGCCGTAATGGCGCTTCATTTACATCACATGTTCACTGTTCATATTAGCGAGATAGCTGCAAGTCGTATTACGATCGTTATCGACGTCACTGTTTAAATTATGGCGAATGGCGTTGCGTTTTTTGGCACCCGCGCATGTGTGCTTGCGGTTTACAATGTGGAGTAGTAAAGGTTAGACCAATCGACAGTGCAGCTATATCTCGCTATTGTAACAGCGCTTCAGTTACATCACTTGTTCAGAGATCATATTGTAACGGCGCTTCATTTAAAGATGCTTCAGGATGCATGGCCTTCACTTTTAATTCTAGTTTGCAAAAAAAATGTTTTTATCTTCTTTAAATTTGGTCCAGTCAAGCATGAAATTGTTTCACAAAACATGCGAATCCTTTCCCGAATGCTGTAGATCAGCGGTCGGGGAACTTTTTTAACCATTACCCCAAAATATTTTTACATAAGTCGATATTAACCCCCTTCCCCCCCCACCCATTCTGAAAAGAAAATCAATGTAAATTTTAAATAAACATTATTTATTGAATTAATTTACATATTTACATATTTATAAAAGTTTGTAAACATACTAACACGTTTATGCAATAGCAATTTAAATACTAGAAAAAATTTCCTATTACCCAAAAAAATTTCATTTTTACCCCATTTGGGGTAATTTACCCCGGTTCCCCGACCGCTGCTGTAGATAAAATCTGTATGTAATTTAAACAAAATGGTGTCCGTCAAAAGGAGGTTGAATCAAAGTTTTCATTTTTCGTGTTCCCCAAACAAAACTGGAATCTCCAACAAATGGATAGCATACAGAAAACTTAGCATTCGTAATTGCACTAAAAAGCCAGAAGTAAACTGCCTCGTTTATAAATTACAGTCTCTGACAGCATTATCCTGGCATATCACCATGCCTCCCGAATCCCAGCGTTTTTTATCGACGTAATAATTCCACGCATCCGGGGATGCATACGGAATGGTCTTAATGAAAACGGAAATGCGTTTCAGAGAAGAATAAAGTACATTAAATTCCATTAAATAAATGCCGTTCTAACGTCCCGGATACGCGCAAGGGCATTACCATGAATTTGGGGTGCGTTTGGCTTTTTTTGCTAGAATTTGAAGAAGTATATATATACCGACATTTGCATCTAAGATGTTAGGGAGCATCTTGCGAAATAACATTGTTCACTCGAGCTGAACATATCAGTTTTCATTGAATTTCGAAATTCCAAATGGAGTCTCGTATATCGTTTGCTAACTGCACTTCGTTAAAGTCTGCAGTAATTCGTTTTTATTATCATTCTACACATGCCTAAACGTATAATTAAGTGGCAGACCTTTCTCTACTTATTTTGAAACAAATTTAAAGTGCAAGCAATCTTAGAGATACGAGAGGTACAGAGAAATCGGGAGAAATTTAAATGAAGCGCTATTACGAAATGACCACTGAACACGTGACGAAGCGCCGTAATAATATAACTGATGGCATGACGTCACTGTCATTTCATTTTAACGCGAAAATTTAGAATTCGTGAGCTAACCCGGACAAATTTTTATTTTTTCGAATTGCACCTTGTCCAAGTGACAATATCTACATCCTGATTTTGCAATGGTTTTTTAACTTGCAAAACGGAAACTGTGAGCAAGTTTTAATTTGCAAATGTTGCAATGCTCAGCTTTTTTTGTTGCTCAATTGTCCGAGTACCCTAAATATGGCCAAAAACTGGCCAAACCCAAACTAATCATTATTAGAGACATTGTGCAGCATGTCGTACAATGACCCGTTATCGTCAACACAGTATTGTATCGTACATGTGCAGTAAGAAACGTTATCCCGTAAGTCATTTTCGTTCACGATAAGTGCATCTTCTTGAGGTGCATGCGTTTACTACTTTCTGGATGACGTTCCGTACTGCGCATGCGCATGTACGATATAATAAAATGACGTCGATAACGTGTCATTGTACGACATGATTTGCAATGAATCTATCTACATTGCTTAAATTTTAAAGATAATTTCTAATATGATGCATAATAAGGGTAATCAGACAATTGCATGAGCAAGAATTAATATGACAACTCATCAGTCATTTTACACTTTGACTGTAGTAAACATTCATGTACCTAAATTAAACGCTTTTTCCATATAGATCTTTGTTTATCTTTCGTTTGTTTTCCAGCATTTTCTTGCAAACTAATACTTGCTCAATCTATTGCTGGCAAGAGAAAAACCCTGAGCAAAATCAAAGCACCAATCAGGATTCAGATAAAGTCACGTGGACTATACTAGTAGGTGCAATTCGAAAAATAAAAAATTGAGCAAAAATTGGGTTGCTCATTTTTTCTGCTCAATTGTCTGACTACCCCTATTAATGATACAAAAAGTGCCTTTAAAAAAATTATCTTTCGATATATTTTATTACCTTTGGACCACCATTGTTTCACAACGCACCAAACACTACCAGTTTAAAAATCTATTGATAATGCAGAATTAATTAAGAGAAAAGTGTCGTCGTCACGTCCTGAATCTTCATTTTCCAATTGTTAGCATGCATGCAGAAAACGATGCTCTTTCAAATAAATGTATCCTATTTTCAAAAGCATTCCAACTGCTTCATGTGCAAGTCGAAAAAAGTCCAATGCAAAAATCATTTATTCGAATAATTAACAAGAGAATGAAAATTCATTTCCTAGTCTCATCATAAATGATTTCATTTTGGCAAGCATGCCACGTTTAGCTAAACAATGAAAGACGAACAAAGTCTATATTCGAATTTCAAAATTTTATGTAAAATTAAAAGGATTTAGAACTGGAAAAATTCTTCAAATTCAATGAAACCCCATTCCCCATAGCTAGTTCCAGACTAACAAACAAAACAAGCTGATTTTCGTACTAGACATCATAGGTTGCATTGCTATATTGCTGAATAGCCTTCCTAAGCCCCAGGCCACACTAGGCTGTAAACGCGCGTTTGGCTATAGCCTCAAGTATTTTCGCACGAGATATTAATGTGCAAATTTTATAATTTTAGATTTAAATTAAATTCGATGCCATGTTTGAGGCTCCCAAACGCGCGTTTCCAGCCTAGAGTGGCCTGGGGCTTATACTTGAACTATAGCCTATGATCATATACAGGGTGGATCAAAAGTTACAGTCACTCCACTTTGTTTCATTAAAACTTATTGTTATGAAAATTATGCAAATGTGGTTAAATTGGAAGCCGTGTGCATGCTCTATCCAATTATGTTGTTAGATTTTACAAGACGCCATTTTTTCATAGAAACCCAAATTATGAGTTTCACTCTGGTTCGCCCCATGTTGGAGTATTGTGCTCCTGTCTGGAATCCTCACAGGATAACTATGATTCAGGATATGGA
>JAQGCC010000624.1:0-33018 GCA_034698905.1 Xestoiulus laeticollis
TATGTTTTTCCAATGCGTTCTCGTTAATGTAAATCAGTTGACGGGGCATTAAGGGAGGCGTGCTCAATCCCTCTATTAAGGGAGGCGCGACCAAACCCTCTAGTGCTAGAAATGTACGCTGGAGGCAACGTAATGGTTTTAATTAACATAAGCTTTTAGTAGCAAAGTCTAGGCTTGTTTTTTTGACAGTTTATTTAAATAAACCTAAATTGTGTTTGACTGAAATGACAAAACCTCCTGCTTTGCAACAAAGCTAAAACTTATAGGGCTTATTCAATGGTCTGGACTCAAGTTTGATGACAATCGCATAAATCAAAAATAATTATTTCTGGACTTTTTTTTTGTGGAAATTTAAGAATCTATGAAACATGGTCAACAATTTTATTTGTTGAGCATTTGTTCGTGACTCGATGTTATATTGTAGGCTATGCTGAAATGAAAAAAAAAATGAAATTATTGGCATATGATCAGGCCTGTTTTTTGGCAAACTATAATGAAATTTTTAAAAAAATACTTTGATTTTGTCATGTAAAAGTTGGAAGTCGTTTATCCCAATGTCTTCATAATTATTAGTCACTAACAAAATGTGTAGAACTCTACAATGTGTTTTAATGATAATTTAATTAATAAACATTGTAAATAAGGTGATATAGGTTTTTCAACTTCCCTGTGGAGTCGCACTCATTGCATTTCCTGAGTTTTCCTCAATTAAAATATTTTGAAATGATGGGTTGCGACACTACAGGGTATGTTAACTCCTGGTACATGTACACATACTGTCTTGATATCTTCTTTGAAGGCAGTCTTGATAGTGACGTCAAACTCAATACACAAAGGCGAGGAGACAATAAAGCAACCTATTCACACGTTTACTTGGAGAAATGAGTATTTTTTTAAAGTTTTATGAAATTATATTTCGGCGACAAAATATCCAATAAGTTCTGTATTAGGCCTATATTTATGGCCTTATTTATTGCCTTGTTTACTTGTGCATTGCCCAGGCAAAAAAACAAGTAGCTCTCAACCGCGGTTGAAATTTATACTACCAGACTGGCCACAATGACGTCGTCATCAACTGGTTGTCTTTCTAACTGAATGGAAGTTTTCATATGATGCACTATGATCAGATAATTATTCTTAATTTCACGGACAATGAGTGATCTGTTTTGTAGATACATACTCCATTTCAACATGGTCATGTGGTTAGGCTGCAATATGTATACATGTATACGTCATGTATACATGTATACATGTATATGTATACATAACCTTTGACCAACTTATCTTGCCTACCATAAAAGACAATTTGGTTTTTCATTGTATAGTTCATTCTGTTTTTATACCAATGTTGTTGATAGGTTTATGTTTTGGAGGCAACAGCCTGTGGACGAAAAATCATTGTTTCGAGTGATAGATAAATCAGTGTTTTCAACCTGTGACCAGAGGGTCATTTTTGGCTAACGGAGATTTTTGTGATGGCCATTACCACCCCACACATGTGTTTTTTAATTGCTTGCTTTTATATAGTAAATGAAGGCCAGGCATGCATGCTTTGGGTAACTATCAGGGGTCCCACAGACCTGGAAAACCTGAAATTTGTTAGAGAAATTCAATATACCTGGAATAGTTAGTAATTCAACATAGATAAATTACATTTGCTTTAATTATCACACAATTCAAAGAGATTTGACACTGGGTTAGCTCTGCATATATAGAAATGGGGAATTCCCTTTATAATTAAATGTAACTCAATTTAACGTCATTTTTAATGAAAATTTAATCAAATTGACATCGTTTTACACGATTTATATTCGTAAAACTATTTAATAGCACGAATATTTGCTAATTTTCTATTAAAGACTACTTTTTATTAATTATGAGTTTTAATTCATTTTATGTGTTTGTTGAATCCAACAAACACATAGCTTGTTCCAAGCTTGTTCATTTGCTAAACATTTCTAAACGTGGACATGTTTTAAAAGTGTCAGTCATAAGAAAGCTCGGAGAAAATTGTTTTAAAATTTGAAAAGTCAGGGAAGTTGAAAATTTCATTTATAATGACTTTGAAATCACGAATAATGTTTTTTTACGACTGGAATAATTAAGTGTTGGCCCACTGATCAATTTTTTAATGATTTGTGCAAAGAGTTTTGAATATCTATGATACCAACTGTAGCCTATATTATGATACATGTGATCTAAATTAAAAAAGGAAAACGCACCTTATTGTAAAAGCAAAAGTTTCTATGTCATTATGTTAGATTGAATTGCTGATTCGAGACACGCGAATACACTCAAAACAGTGCCTCCAACTGCATTTTCTTAAGATCAACATTTTCTATTATAACAAACGAACTTTTGCCCTGCGTTATTAGCAGTGAGGTTAGTAACCGTCTTGATTTTAAAGTCCATTTTTTGATGCTTAACATGCTGTGGAGAAAACACAAAACTTACTTCTTTTGATATCTTAAAAGCGTTTGAACACAAAAAAATGTCCAGTACAGCTTCAGAATATCCAGAACTGCTGTTATAATTGGTGCCCCACGTAAAGTATGACACTGACCTGCAAATGCAATCTCTGACCTTCCAATCTAACTAGGATGACATTCATATTAATCTCGAACATCTAGATTACACTGCATAAGAAAGTGCAAGGAGCAGCTAGCTCTCGTGTAATCGCAGCAGACCAGATTGCTCAATTTGGCCAGATATACAGTTGTCGAGTAAAAGTCGACTCTACTTCGGTGTTTTTGCCAATTTTATCCCCTGAAGCAAACTGGTCTTACGTAAAACACGTTCTGACACTGCCATTCGCCAGGTTTTTTCTACCAGTCGCCTTTGACGTGTTTCCCATGGTTCATTGGTATGTGAAAAGTTGCTTGTTTGCTCAGTAGCATACAACATTCGGACATGAAAGATGCTTGCAAAAATACTGTGATAGCTACGACATTTTTAGCTGTATAACTTAGTATTTGTGGATTTTGCTGTTGTTACAATTGGACTGGTAAGCCAAATTTCTTGTTGAAAATGCAGTGATGCTCGTATCGTGCTGAAAGCCTGAACTTAACATTTTTTTAAACTTTTTTTTTTGTTGCAGATTACAATTTGCTGAAGGATCTTTGGACCTCCAGGGACTCATTCCAGATCTAGCTGCTTACTGTCTAAAAAATATAACAAGATGATGGAAGTGAAAAACGGAATCGAGCTCCAGTCTGGTGTACCCCATCACCTATCTAATGGGATGTCGAATCAAATAAATGAAATGGACAAGCCTGTGGATGAGATAACAGAAAATACCCTTCTGCAGATGGATTCTAGTGAATACGCAGTGCTTGCAAGAGATGCTCAGAAAAGCTACAGAAACATTTTCTTCAAGAAATGCAGGCCGATTCTGAGGAACTTGAATTTAAGCGTGAAAAAATCGACTGTGTAAGTGAATGATTAGCGTTTTTTTTATTTAACTCACTTTATCTTTATTCAGTAGCCTACATGTAAGCAATAACCAGGGCCAGTCTTAGCAAACGAAGGTCCCGATAATATAACCAGCAATTTTTGCACCCGGGAGGCACATTTTCAGCGGTCCCACTCAATAGCCGTACAAAATTTGCAAAAGAAATAGTAAAGTTATGTTCTTCAGTGATTTTAAAATTAATGTACTACTTGTTGGTCTTTGGGTGTCGCTGTCACATCAAGGGCCGGAGTGTTACTGACTGCTGTACGGGCTTGATACCTTTACTAATTTACGTTAAAAACCGTGAATGCTGTCCACATGTAGGCTATATTAAATTATAACGTGAAACTGAATAACAAATGCAGCCTATGGACCCAATAGTTGTCAGATTTAATGTGTGTAGCCTACTGCTGTTGCTGATAGTAGGCCTATAGATATGTTTCCGATCTCATGGATAATTCTTGCTTATCAATATTATTTTTTTGGACAATGCCACTCATTTTTTTATGCCAAAAAATCAACTCATTCATCTAGGGAGCTTGATTTAAGTTGATATCTTCCCCCCCAATTAGCAGAAGTGATAAAACTTTTTAGAGAAAAAACAATTATTACTTTAAAAATGCAGTTTCTGAAAGTTTTTGAGAAATCTCACGCCGTACGTGGATTTTTTGAACAATCTCCGCTGTATATAATACATTTTTAGTATGCTTAGTTCAGAAAAATTCTTTTCACCATCTATTTTTTTAAGAGGGCTGCATACCAAAATAAGCCTTTTTTTTCTAAATTATTTCTAAATTATTTAATTTAATTTTAGAAACTGATAGGAACAAATGAAATGTACGAGGACCTAGCATAAATATTTTATTATTTGTTTACATTTTTTGTTTATGTATATGCATATTAGCTTTCATTTAAATATGTCCGTAAAGTTTACCAGACCCTTGAAATGGAATATACATATACATAAACAAAAAATTTAAATAAGTAATAGAATACTTATGCTAGGTCCTCGTACATTGCATTTGTTCCTAACCGTTTCCAAAATTAAATTTAAAAAAATAATTTAGAAGAAAAAGGCTTATTCTGGTATGTAACCCTCTTAACCAAATGAGGTAAAGAAAGGGTTTAGGCCAATTTGCTCCATTCGGTACAATGCAGCTGTAACTTTTGCTAACACGTTATATATTGTTGAAATATAAAAAAAATATTATTTATTTTAATGTATTTTCTTTAAATTAAAAATGTTACCTGTAGAAGCTTTTGAACTCTATTCAGAAAACAATTAATTAGTTTGCATTGACTTGACCTTGATTGTAGGCTACTTTAGCGAAATGCAAATGACACAGGCTAGTCAAATCAACTTTTTAGTAGCCATCTTTTTGCTTCTACTGACGTCAATGAATAAATTGCGCAAGAATTGTTGATGGGATTTAGGTCAGTTAAAGGGTCGTAGTTGTTAGTATGAGCAACAAGTACTGCTTTTTTTTATCGTGGTCATAAGATTCCCCCAGGGGTCAGTGTTTCACTTGGACGGCTAGAAATGGCCTATAAATGTTTGTTTTTGGCGTTTAGACTGTGTACAGGTTTGATCACAACCCAATTTTGCTGAAATGTCAGTGTAGGCTAAGGTTTGGCCAAAATACATGCTGAAAAAAATGTGCATATAACAGCTGAAAAACAATTACACGACCAATGGAAATTTTTAAAATTATTTGTTTACAAACATCTCTGACAGAAAACTAGTTTTTTTTAATCATGGAAAATACCCGAAATATAATTACTGAAGGTTGTTGCTTGGCTGTTGTTGTTGTTGTTTTCAAGAAAACTGCATTTTGTGAATCCTGTTAGATGAAAAAAAAAAAGCAGTCTAATAATTCATCCCCTCCCTCGAATAGAAAAAAATACATTAATAAATCCATATAAATAATAATTTCCAAAGGTTTAAAATTTTGCACATACTTGAAAAGCCGGCTCCTCGTCAAATGAATGCATATGACAAAAATCATCTAGTGCACATGTACCTATAGTGATATCTTGTTCATGTGCATGAGAAAAACATCGATATTTACAACAAAATGTTTTAATAATTTCATGTCAGACCAAATTACTGAACTAAACAGTCTTCTTTATTTTCAGATATGCACTACTGGGTCCTAGTGGCTGTGGCAAGACAACCCTTCTCCGGTGCATTATTGGACGACTTAGTTTAGATGGTGGCTTTATTGCGGTATATGGCCATTTACCTGGTTCCAAGGAGAGTGGAATACCTGGGAAACGACTAGGTTACATGCCCCAGGTAATACACCCCTGATTCTACAATGGAATGTATTATTCATTGATTATTAGAGCAGCTCTTGACAGTACATGTATAAGTATTAATTATGATGCCCATTGGGAATATTATCTTTTACTACATCTTAGTTAATCTATAAATGGGGTTTTAATTATAGGGCCTTGCTGCCTCAGCATTTATCCCCAGAATGTAAAAAATGACTATTTTCAAAAATAGGTTGACCATTGATTATCATGAATATTTTGCTCTCACTTTTGGAAACAAGCTAAACGGTAGCCTAAATTAGCGAGATTCAATTCAATTCAATGTATTACCCCGCAGTCAGCATATAACATGCCTTGTGGCAGGGTGCAAAGTGACAGATTTTTAAGAGGAAGATTATACGGTCGGGTCGCTTTTTGGGGAACTATCCCAGCATCCGCCTATATGGGCGATTAATCGTTCATGCAGCTACATCTAGCTAATGACATTTGACGTTAAACTTCACGTCATTCCACATCATTATGGGATTTCAGCATGGTTCTCGCAGTTTGTGAGATTATCTTTAATGTAAAACGCTCGCTCATTATCACTTGCTTACTCATTAAACACTATGCTGAATGTCGCAAAATTGGTTAGCACTAGCTACTAAATCGTGTAAGGACACAATCCCACTTCATGTTTTGATTGCCAGCAACTTCGAGCAAAACGGAACTTACACTAGGGAAACTCAGATAGCTGAGCACGCCTGGACACTTAAGCACATTGAAAATTAAGCACTTGTGCCAAGCATGCGCAATACCACTCGAACAAAAAACGTTCGCGCACAACTAATTGGACCTGAGATCTGCTCAGTTGTGCATGAAAATTTTTAGAACGAGTGGCATTTTGCGCATGCATGGTACTAGTGCTCAATTTTCAATGTGTTCAAGTGTCAGGAGTGCTCAGCTATCTGATTTCCCATAATAAAAATGTGAATTGCTCACAATTTCAGAACTGTCAATCTCCACACATGATCACAGAGTATGGCGATTTCAAAACTCGATCAGACCTGTCAAACATCATACATGTAGTCCATGTAGTCATTTCAAAAAATGTACATCTACAAACGTACAACCATGTTGAATTTGACACGCTCAAATTTACATATGACATTATCTGTGTACATGTACATCCTAAAATTCACTTTGAATTCACCTTTTATTCACAAGCCATTAAGTTAAAAAACTACGAGGGCGGTTCAGAAGCATAACCGAGGTTACTTTCAAACTTACCTATTAGTAAAAAATAGTAAAAAAACACTAGTTAAAAGCGTTAAAGTACCATTATTCTTGGGCTGCTTTTCACAGCATGCTAATATATTTCGAAATGCTTTCTTCATTTAAAAAAAAATTCTCAAGGAAATGCAAAAACATCTTCCAGTGGCATCGATATACACATCTTATCTTACCAAGGTTACCAGTATCCTCCCATTTTAATAAACAATCTGAAGAACACTAGATGCATTTCTTATCGCATTTAAGATTGAAGGACTTATTAAGAATGTAGTGCCTCTAGCAAGACATAAATGTTTGTTCATGAAATAAGAGCTTGTCCATGTAGAAAGAAAAGGGGAAAGGTGTTCGAGAGCATTGTTACAAGTTTGTCTCCTTCAAGTGTTGGTTTTCACTCCTTTTTCCCCTGAGTTATATTTAATTAAATCTGTTGCATTAACAATTTGATGTATGCTAGCTGTGTTCACATTTCATTAATTCCTCTGTGATGCAATAAAACTACATGTAGGCCTACCTATTAATTAACACGAGACTTACTAAACCACGTTAATATTTGCTTTGGAATTGCAAATACTTGGAAACTTATTTTTTCAGTTGGATAAATATTTAAAGAAGTGATTGGGCATATTTTGTAATGGGACAACCGTGGGTTGAATCTGTAATACAAATTCTAGTACAAGGGCACTAATTTAATGTAGCTTAAGAGGGTTGGAAACTGATAGGAACAAATGAAATGTAAGAGGACCTAGCATAAATATTCTATTATTTGTTTAAATATATGTATATTATATTTTATAGAAATATGTCTGTAAAGTTTATCAGACCCTCTACAATTATAAACTTTACAGATATTATTTCCAGGAAATGTAATCTACATATATTTAAACAAATAACAGAATATTTATGCTAGGTCCTCATACATTCCATTTGTTCTAAACAGTTTACAAAATTAAATAATAAAATAATTTGGAAAAAAAGGCTTATTCTGGTATGCAATTCTTTTAATGATAAAATAAATGGATGTGCACTTAGGTTGCTTTAAGATGGAACTTATCGTATTATTTTATTATCAAATAGGAAATTGCACTGTACAAAGAGTTGACGATTAACGAAAACCTACAGTATTATGGAAAGGCATTTGGCATGAGTAACGAGAAAATTAAGACAAAGTCTAATTTTCTAATCGAGTTTTTGGACTTGCCTAGGGAAGACCAAATGTTCGGTACTTTGAGGTAAGCATATGCATTAATTTCATTTGGATGAATTGATTCCTCACTAGACTTTATAATATGAAGATTTGTAAGTTTTAAATTGTTTGTTTGAATTTGTAGTGGTGGTCAGCAGCGGAGAGTATCATTTGCCACTGCACTTCTGCACGATCCTGAATTACTGATTGTTGATGAGCCAACCGTAGGCGTGGACAGCGTATTGAGAAAACGGTAAATGAAGTTTGTTTACTTGACACACATTTTGTGTTTCATTATCATTCTTTCTTTCATTTTCATTTTTTCCATCATGAATTTAAAAGATATTTATTTTCTCCTTAATTTGCTCATTTGTGTCACACATATAACAACTGGGTTTTTTAAATATCAAGCGCAATGCATATATATTATTATCGATAACCCTAAATGGAACTAGACCTCATACCCCCATTTCACTTGACCTTAACATTTCATGGTTAATAGCGCAATAATTTGACCAAAAAGCGATGCCACATATATAAAATTGCAACAAAAATATCTGTGCATCTTCATTAGGATAAATATATCTGATTCATTATGGGCATCACTTTAGCTGAACCTTCATATAGCACATCCCTCCAAGAAGCATTCCCCATGGTTCGGTTCCAATGGGGTGCGCTATTCATAGGTTTCACTGTATTGGCCTATTATAAGGGGTGTATATTTTGGTAATACCATTTTTTTTGATACATTAGATTTTAGGTTTTCAGCTTAATTTGACAGCGTTTACTGATTGTGCCGATAAACAACCAATAAAATGAATTTTGATAATATTTTTTTTCCCAATCATCAAACAGTTATATTAAATAGTTTTCTTTTTTTCTCTTTAATCTGAATAATTAAGAATATGGAACTACCTTCACGACATGGCAAGTTCATCCAACAAAACGATTATCATCACCACTCATTACATCGAAGAAGCCAGAAAAGCACATACAGTAAGCTGTTTAATTTACATAAATTTATTGTTTTATGTAGCTAATTACTAAATTTGCCATTCATTGAGGGAAAAATTCACATTGTGCTTTATCGAATGATATAGCTGTTACTGTCTAATACTTTAACGAATATTTTAAAGACGGCTTTTGTGTATGTTTTATTACATGCAGATAAAGTGTGCTAGACGCATTATAAATATATTAGAACTGAATATACATGCAATAATTTATAAGTAGCTTAGCCATCATAAGGGGCTGTCCATAATTGATGTCACGCGATTTTGGCAGATTTTTGAACCCCCACCCCCTCGTCACACATCATCACAAATGTGTGAATCCCCCACTCCCCCATTTGTGCGTGACGTCATTTATGGACGGCCCCTAAGTAGTCACCTTAGCCAATAAATTATATCATTTGCAAAGTTGTAAATTTAATAATTTTGTTAAGGTTGGAATGATGCACGACGGGGTAATCATAACGGAACATGCTCCAGAACAAATGATCACCAAATTCAACTGCATTACTCTTGAAGAAGTTTTTCTTCAACTGTGTATCGAGTATGAAGCCAAAAAAACTGATACGGATCCGGAAAGCTTTGTGGAAAAACGAAACGGAACAACCGACAAACAGGCAATTGAGAACGAATCGCAAACCATGAATCCACTATTGAATTCAACACCAAAAAAAACAATCGAGATGGATTTGATCAGCAATGTGGTGCCTGTCGTAAAGCCACCATTCAGTTTCAAGTCTGCTTTGATGGTGCTGCTGGAACCACCTCGATTCGATCGCATATATGCTTCAACTTTGAAAAATCTGCGAAGAACTTACAGAGATTACAAGTAAGAATGTGATGCTTTCTTTCTTCAAGTCTTGATATGTTCTGAGAATGCATCAAATTGGATATAAGCATATCATTTCTGGAAACGTCTGTGGCATAAGACTAATAGATTTAATGGACTAGCTAATTGTGATTTTGTTATTCTTAGGATTTTAGTAATGCAAGTTTTGACACCATTACTATTGATGATAGCATACTCACTGGCTTTTGGTAGTTTGCCGAAAGATCTTCCTTTGGGTATTGTCAACCATGACGAAGTTGGAATGGGAGAAACATTTTTAACTTATATTAACAGACAACATATCATTCAAGTAAGCATATACAAATTAATACTTTATTGGGCCTTAGAAACCTTAGAATAGCAAACCTGTAAATAATGATGACCCAATAAGTGGCGATAACTCAGTCGACACGTATCGATTTTATGCTACAAATTAACCTTGAAATGGTGCAAACCCTGTGAACAGTGAAACGCAAAATACACCGTGTTACAGGCACAAAATCACGATTTTACCTGCGAACAGTAATAATGGTCGACTGCTGTTGATGGTCATTGCTTTAGCTAAACCTGCAAATAGCACTTAATTCCGAGTAGCACAACTTTTTATTTGATCACAGTGGTATTTTTGCTATATTCACGTAAACGCCTCTCACTTGTAAATCCGGAAGCATCATAAAATTGCAATTTTTGAATTATTTTATAATTGTTGCAAAATTGGAATACAAAATATTGAGCATTCTCATTTTTAGCTTTGTAATAATCCCTATTTGTTAACAGTGTGATATTTGGCTTTATGGCTGTTATTACTATTATTTTCACAGCATCTAGCTATAAGTTTATGAATACTGTGGAATGCTTTTGTTTATCTTTTTTTGAAATTTGCTACGATACCTATGAATGTAGAAAAAAAAGCTAATAGAGTTTAATCGAACTAGATGCAAATTTAGCATCATGCATTTTATTAAAACTGTCATCACCCCCATTAATCCTCTTAAAAATTATATAGAACTACAACCTCGATTTTATTGGTATTTCCAGAGGCCTTTCCCCAGTTTTGAAGAAGCAGAAATAGCAGTTGTCAACGGTGAAACATGGGGCACAATGCAAATAGGATATAATTTTACAAACGCTTTCATGTCAAGGTACATAAAAATATTCAAAGCGAATTTGTTTTCTTTTACGTATCTGGTGCCCCAGTTTTATATTGTTAATGTGCTATTTTATGGGTAGATTTCTACACGGGGCGCTTGTTGATAATGATACAATCGAGGAAAGCACAATCAGAGTCACCTTGGATTTGTCAAGTAAGTGTAGCTACTGTTTTAATATTCTTAAGCACCGTTTGAATAATGCATATTATTCGGGCATTCTTTAAATTGTGAATTACCTCTACAGGTCAGCCCATAGCCTTAACGATATTCCAAGAAATTCATACTGCATTTCAACAGTTTGGACGGGACGTTCTCAAGAGATCCGGCCTAGAAACGTCACTCGCTGATCTAGCAATCGAAGTAAAAACCATTCAACATTTAAAACATGCAAAGCATGAAGAAGCGCTGGCTAAAACTTGCTTTAATCCAACAGATTAACGAAAACGTATATGGAGAAGAAGAAAGAACGTTTATGGATTTTGCGGCCCCTGGTCTTATTTTAAGGTTGTAACTCGTGCTCACTTCTTAGAAATGGAATTCTTGTTAATCTATAATTGTTGACTTTTCTAACTGAAAAACATTTGTTTTTTTAGTTGTATCTATTTCATATCGATATGCTTGACGATACTCTCGTTTTTTATGGAGAGGTTGGCAGGACAGATTGAAAGAAGTAGCGTAGCTGGTAGGTGTTTTAGTTTTGTTTTTTCGACATATCAGACAATTACAACTGGTTCGTTCACGAATTCTATCTTAGCTGTATTTGGATAAATTTCTGGTTATGGAAGCGCTGGATTTTGCTCAGAATGCCCTTTTTGAAATTTAACTGTGTTCACGATCTCACGGAGCCAATAAAGCTGCGACATTGATGTCCTAAAATATCGCGATTTCTGTGGCCACGGCTTTACCTGTTCACACCATGCGGTTAAAACGACGTTCTATTGTCATGTTCGCCAATGTTGCCATAGCCCCTAGAAAGAGCTTTTAAAAAAACGGAAAGAAGTATTCTGCGAAAAAACAAACCACATACATTATTCTGAGTTAATAATTATTAAAAGTTTGAAAATTTAATTTCGTAGTCTAAAATAGTGCAAAAGCAGCACTGTTTTTAAGCGACATTAATGCCACATATCAAAACTTTTTGATATGCGACAATGCAGCCACGGCAACACGACTGTGACTTCAAAAACTGTTCACACAGTGGAACTAGCTTGCGGCCATGACAGGAGAGTCGCGGCTTTAGTGGCTCTGTGAGAACTGGGCTTAATGTCACATTAGAAGCGCACTTGACTTTTCTAAAACGTGTTCTTAAACGAGCAACTGGTTCTCTATGAGCTTCAGTAAATTTGTACGAGTTATATATCGATAAAGCGATAAAATTCGTGAACAAACCTATTTTTCTGCATTCCATACATTTATAATGCATATAATTTTAGGTATCACTTCCATGGAAATAACACTCGGGTTTGTTTTGTCATGCTTCACGATGATGTCAATTCAAGCGGTAACTTTGCTCATTGTAACATTACTGTTCCTGGGCGTAATGTGCAGAGGTTCAATATTGTTGGTTACATTGTTGACCATCGGTCAAGGATTATGTGGAATGACTTTTGGTGAGTTTGCTGTTTTTTGGTATTAAAATATTTAAGGATTCTCTGATATTTGACATGCTTGCAGTACACATGTATTTCAACGTAATTTCTTTGTCCAAAGGTTTGGTTATTTCCGCTATTTGCGATTCCGAATACACGGCTGCTATGCTTGCCTTGGGAGGATTTTTACCTAATCTGTGCCTTAGTGGTACGTTAACTTTTCGATTGCCTTATTACTGACCTACGACTCAATAAATTAAAACTCCATTGCCATACTTCCGTTTCTCTTAGGTGTGTTTTGGCCATTGGAAGGAATGCCATACCTGTTGCAGATATTTACGATTTACCTGCCTCAGACGTATGCGGTCACTGCGCTGCGTGACATCATGGGACGTGGTTGGGGAATTGCCTATTACTCGGTCTACATGGGATTCATTTTTACTGGCCTGTGGAGTTTGGTGTTTTTCATCATGGCCGCAACTGTGCTCAGATTAAAAGGATAAAATTACTCGATTCTTCCTCGTCGCACAAATCGATGATACCTCATAGGTTACTTAATGGTGGGCGTGTCACGCTTGCCGCCAGGTGTCAGTATGCTGGAGAGACTACTTTTACATTACAGGTCTTCAGCAAAGAAGCAGTTATGCCGATTATTTCTGCTCTTAAATGTATCGAACTAATCGAGGGGTTCATTTTTTTTTGGTATTTTCTAACAATCCAAATAAGGCAACGCGTGCATTTTTTGCTCAATACGTGAAGAAAACAGTATTGTGTACGTCCTGAAAAAAATCTTCCACTGTGACAGGATGTTTTGATGAATTTATTCCTAGAGATTTAGCCCATGCTTAGATAAAATGACGTTTGTTCATTTTATATGATATGGTATAAAACATTATCAATGTAATTTTGAACACACGTGCATTATAATTTAAAATTGGGCATGATGTTGTTTAGATAACGCATTTATAGAGTGGTATTTGATAAATTATGGTTGAACCTAAGGTTATTAATTATTGTTAACTCGGGGAAAGCATCCCATGACTGATTCCTAACAGCTGCAAATTGTGTTTGCGACAAAATAATGCACTTAATTGGTTTTCATTTTTCAGTTATTGAGCAGGTTTTGAAGAAAGCGTACATGTATATGCATTATGATGTAGGAAAGAAATAGCATGACTTCATTTCATTAAAATCTTGTTTTGTTAAGGTTTATATATTATAAATTGATGTTTGATAATATCCTTTTTGTCGAGGATACCTAACATATTTTATTATGCAATTAAATACCAATATATATTTCCCATTATAACTTTGTTTTTGAATACAAAACTTAATGTATTTTTATTTTTCTGCTGTATAGACAGTGACGTCTTTTAGATGAGTCCAATACGGTTTTGACTAACACCGATTGCATACTGCATTAATTTATACATTTTATATACGCAAGCTTTAAAGGGAATGACACGTACGTATATGAAGTATGCTTTTTAATTTTCATTGCTTTATATATGCGCAACAAATAATATTGCCTCGAAAAATATAATAAAACTTCAATACTCAGCAATAAGTCTAGCTGGTATATTCTAAGATAATTTTTATACATCTGATCAAAAATAACATCCTACATAAAACTGATACAAATTTAAAAGCAGAAAAAAATGAGTTTAAATAATTACATGTATGTATATAGCTAGCACATGTTATACATATATAATGCATGTGTACATTATTATGTGCAAAAATTTCTCTGTGAAGTTAAATTGATGTTGCACACAAGAAAAATTTCGCACACCTAATTCAAATTGGTCAAATGCTGCAAATTACTCGGATGTGCGGAGTTTTTCCGATGTACAGTACATGTATAACTTTCGGGTCACCACTGTACGAATCCGTGATTTTTGTTGCGCGCTGTAGCTATTATGACGTCATGACCGACTAGATCGTCTGCTTATACCTTCGAAACCGTGTTTCTACTTGAACAAGTTTACATCGCAGTTTTGCTGTTTTGAATGGTAATGTTTTAATTCCTTTTTATGATAGTCGTTAATAACTAATAGTTATAATTAATTTCACTATTAAACTAGTGTTATTCAAAGCCGCACCAGACAAGTATTTAATTGGTGACTAGATTGTAAAAGCACGTGTTCGGAAGATTCTGCACGTGTTCTGGATGTCGCATGTTTTGTTTCAGAATTAATGTGTTAGGAATTTCTCACAGATAACATCACGATAATTTATTGTATTTTAATCATTATTGACAATTTTATTGTCATTCTCTCTTGTATAATTATAATTAAAAACCTCTATATAGTTACATATATAGAGTATACATGTACATGTAAATGACTCGTACTTTAAATACCGTAACCTGTATATACATGTAGGGGCCTGCATGTATATATATGGTAGAGTATTTTGATTTTTTGATGTGACGTCACATTTTTTAACCCCCACGTCTCCCCCTCGTCACACATGTCACAAATTTGTGACACCCCCCAGTGCGTGACAGCATTTATGGACGGCCCCTATATATAGCTTATGTCATTTCAAACTGGGGCTCATTTATAGTTATGCCAATATTTTTATTTAACATTTCAGTTTTTGAATGGGAAATGACATTTACCCAAATGGACATTTTTACTTCTTGAATTAATCCTTGAATTATTTAATTTGTGTACTTGCAGATGTAGTTTTAGTCACACAAACTATAAACATAGCTATATATAGTAACCGGCATTTACAACTAACTCACTATGATGGACTTTATGGGACAGGTGCCAACGCACGAACTAGGAGAAACTTCGTTTTCCACTTACACGGCTGATGATATACGCACGTTAAGCGTTTTGGAAATCAACAATCCACTGTCGTTCGATGCCCTTGGCCACCCTACGAAAGGTGGCTTGCACGACGCAAGACTAGGTGACATTATGTTTGCTTCTCAGTTTCTAAAATGGTATCCAACCCCTGCTTTAAAGCTTGAGTAAAATTCATGGTGGATTTTGTAAATTTTCTAAGGCAATTTAAAAAAAAGTAAATAAACTTAGAAACAATTCAAAATTACACGTGAAAAAATTCTAATGGACTGCGAATTGCACATGCACGAACAATGTTGGAATTTTTTCAGGTATTATTGTGGATTGTTCTTAAGTTTACTTATTTTTTTAAAATATAGCCTTAGATGATTTACCAAATTGGTCAATTAGTTGCTATTGCCGGTCAATTTCTCTGCAACGTAAAACTGTTTTTATTATCAAATCCTTATTTGTAAAGAATTTTGAGGGTTTACGCAATTTCGTCATTTTTGATTTTCATCATTTTTGGATTAATTTTACAGGTCCTACCGAAGGTCATCAGGTATGTTCTTCTTGCGGTCAGTCATCAGTACGTTGCATGGGCCACATGGGTCACATCGAGCTTCCTGTACCTGTCTTCAACCCGTTATTTCTTAGGGAAACCTTTAAGGTAGATTGAAGTTTAAGTTAACACACGTCCTCATCCTCGTGTGACATAGGAATTCAATTTTTTAATCGACTCGAATATGCTTATAGCTATTGAAGGGTGCATGTTTTTCATGCCATCGCTTCCGTACCAATCCCATAGCATGTCGGCTGACTTTGGCCCAGCTCATGGCGCTCAATGTGGGACTAGTTACGACCGCCAAAGAAATGGAAAGCAGTTTTGGGGAGAAGGGAGAAGAGGATGACGAAATGGACAAATCAAATTTTGATGTACTTGCAATTAAGGAAAAACTAGATCTGATGCTTAAACGTGCCTTGGAAGGTATGTCGTTAGGCAGAATTTAGCTGATTTATTAGCCAGTTTAGGCAAACAAAATCTAGATTAATCTTGCGTACAAGTTGTCTCTGATGCTTAAGTGGATGCATACATTTTTAGGCATAGATTCGGAAACTGCCGCGAAGGAATCGGTAATTAAAAACGTGCTGGAGTGCCGCAACGAAATCACAAAAAGCTTCATGCGCGAGCATATCAATGGCGCATCCCGAAAATGTTATCACTGTCAATGTACCAAGCAAAACCTTTCTCTGGAGCACGAGACTAGGATTATTATTGGACCAGGTTCGAAAAAAAATATACCTACCGCAAAGAAGAGGACAGAAAAGGCATTGTAAGCAATTTTACGACAAGTTTAATGGCCTGGCTTACAAAATGTGTTGATGTGTTTCCTATTTATCAGTGATTTAGACGAATTTGGTGGGATGGAAGTTGTCGATAATGATCTCGCGGCGTACGAGGAAGAAAACTGTGTGTATAAACAGGTGTATCTTACGCCGAAAGAAGCACGCGAGCACCTGCAGAAGGTGTTCGAGAATGAAAGGGGTATTGTGATCGAACTGTACGGTGGATTATGTGGGAAAAAAGGCCATGGAAATGTGTCGCCCATCGATGGATTGTTCTTGGACGTCCTACCGGTTTCACCTTCAAGATTTCGGCCGGTAAGGGAATTTATTTGAATATTTTCTATATTTTCATGTCATCATTTTTTATGCATTTATGTGAGCTCTACTTGATCTCTGATTTTACTGCAATTAAGAGGGGTGCATACCAGAATAAGCCTTATTTTCTGAATTATTACATTTAATTTTGGAAACTGTTAGGGACAAATGAAATGTACGAGAACCTAGCATAAATATTCTATTATTTATTTAATTTTTTTTGTTTATGTAAATGCATGTATATTCCATTTTATGGAAATATGTCTGTAAAGTTTATAATTGTAGAGGGTCCGGTCATGCATGTTCTAAAATTATTTTGAAATGATACTATTATTTCCTTTGATTGCTAGGTGAATCGAATGGATGGCGATCAGTATGAGAATCAGCGTTCTACCGTACTCAACAGAGTCATCCAGGATTGTATAATCATCAACCATTTGCTTTTTTCCCTGAAGTCGGGAAGTAAAGAATTTTCCGAGGACCTAAAGGTGCGTTTGAGGAACCGCTAAATGTATGATTAATTGCCAATTTCACAAACTGATTTTTAAGAAAAAAATTCATATGATATACTAGACTCTGCTTTCAAAACTGCATGGCCAAACTATTGCTGAAAAATTGCAAAGCGCTTGGTTCAACCTACAGTCACATGTTAACACAGTTTATGATGGAAACCTGGATAAGTTGAGCATAAAAAAAATCCCTGGTATCAAGCAGGTATGTACTATTGTACGAGTTGCTAAGTGATTGATATTGATTAGTTGTCCATGGTCTTAACTTTTTAAAATAAATTTTCTCGTAAATGCTCAATACAGATATTGGAACGAAAGGAAGGCCTTTTCCGCATGCACATGATGGGAAAACGTGTAAACTATGCTGCTCGCTCAGTTATCTCTCCAGATCCCTACATCGATGTCGACGAAATAGGAGTACCCGAAATTTTTGCCAAAAAACTGACATTCCCGCAACCCGTAACGCCTTGGAATATAAAGGAGGTTCGCCAGTCAGTTTGCAATGGACCAGATGAATACCCTGGGTGAGCCTAAATATTACCCATATATTATTACATATATATTATAATATATTTTAATTAATATATCTCTTTCCATCTCCATGCCACAAAAATGTCTTTTAAAATAAGGCTGGGGTTATTACACCAGTAAATATAGTACTAATTAAAGATTTGCAAATTAATTTTTATATCCTAATTTGTTATGGATTTTTCTCCTGCATTAAAGTATGCACAAATGGTTACCCAAAAGTTACGAAAAAAACGTCTCGTTAAATTGCTATTAGTATTTCAAATATAAGACTTAAGCGCAAAAATATGCTTATAGATATCATATAATGAATTTTTTTATTTGTGTCTTATGTTGCAGTGCCACCCATGTGATAAACGAAGATGGCTCAAAAACTGTTTTGACAAAGCAAAGAGTCCAGCGCGAGGCCATTGCAAAACAACTATTGAAACCTTGTCTAAACAGCGAGTTAGTCGGCAGATGTAAAATAGTAAGTAGATGCTCGGTGCGCTTTCGTCGTTTCTAACTCCATTGCATTCCTAATTCTAAACATCGCAAATTTCAGGTTTACCGTCATTTGAGAAATGGCGATATCATGCTTCTAAATCGGCAGCCAAGTCTTCATAAACCTAGTATCATGGCTCATAAGGTATGTTAGTCGATGAACCCTGGTAATGGAACCACTTTTAACCACAAATTCTGATCCGTGCTCGTTCTGAGATTTGCATTTTTTTTTTGAATATCAGGCTCGCGTTATTCCTGGCGAAAAAACACTGCGCCTCAATTACTCTAATTGCAAGGCATATAATGCTGATTTCGATGGTGACGAAATGAACGCTCACTTGCCGCAAAGCGAAGTGGCTCGTGCAGAAGCCTATTCAGTTGGTGAGTTGTTTTTTTCACAGTTGCGATGCTTCATTTTCTCTTTGGCTAGTGTTCTCATGCATCCTTTTTTATGATAGCAAACGTCAACAATCAGTACTTGGTACCCAAAGATGGCACACCACTCGGAGGTCTTATTCAAGATCACATCATTGGTGCTACTCTGTTGATGATGAGAGGAATGTTTTTCAACAGGTTGATTTTAACATATCATGCAACTAACATTTTACTCTCACTTGCACTGTGAAATCTATCTCGTTTACACGCATTTTTCTGATTTCAGGGCAGATTATCAGCTTTTGGTTTTCGGTGCATTATGCCGCAAAGATGGCCGCATACGACTACTCCCGCCTTCAATCCGAAAACCGTTACCTCTTTGGTCGGGAAAACAAGTGGTATCCACTGTCATTATCAACACCATTCCGGCAGGAAAACATTTGTTGTCGCTGGATGGCAAGTCGAAAATCCCTGATAAGGTGAGCATTGAACAATATCTGGCTTGTACAAAGGGATTGAAGAAATCTAATTGATCCTTTTGCTTTCAGTCTTGGCAAAAACGTCCTGCCCGGCCTTGGTCAGTCGGTGGATCTCCGCTCCGTGGATTGCAAATGTCTGAAAGCGAGGTGATCATTCGTCAAGGGGAACTCCTCTGCGGTATCCTAGACAAGGCGCACATTGGACCCTCATCTTACAGCATGATCCATTGCTGCTACGAGGTACATACATACCCGAGTTGTTTTTTTAAAGAGGGTTGCGTACCAGAATAAGCCTTTTTATCTAAATAATTTTCTAATTTAATTTTATAAACTGATAGGAACAAACTGATTGTACGAGGAGCTAGCATAAATATTCTATTATTTGTTTAAATTTTTTGTTTATGCATATGTATATTCCTTTTCATGGAAATATTTCTGTAAAGTTTAAAATTTTGGAGGGCCTGGTAAACTTTATGAACATATTTCCATGAAATGTAATAAACATATACATAAACAAAAAATTTAAACAAATAATAGGATATTTATGCTAGGTCCTTGTATATTCCATTTGTTCCTAACAGTTTCCAAAATTAACTTAAAAATATTTTAGAAAAAAAGGCTTATTCTGGTACGCAACCCTCTTATAATTTGCCCTAGCTGAACTCGCAAATGAACGCTTGGCTTTCTTTTAGCTGTATGGAGGGGATGTGTCCGGTCAATTGCTGTCACAGCTAGCTCGCCTGTTTACCCACTTTTTGCAACTCGAAGGCTTCACGTTGGGTGTGGAAGATATTCTGGTTACGCCGAAGGTCAGTATATTACATCAGAACAAGAATAAAAATAACTCTGTCACTTACTGTACGTAATTTTGTTTTTGTGTAATAGGCCGATAGGAAGCGATCTCGGATAATGGCGCGAGCTAGAAGAGTTGGCGACTCGGTGGCCTGCGAAGCGCTGGGGCTTCCAGCTGACTCTACGGATAAAGCAGCATTGAACGCCAAGATGGCGGAAGCACATTCGGGACTGGACGACCGACCTATGAAGGAACTAGACTTGTGCATGAAGCTCAAAACTGATTCGGTCAACAATGATATTAACAAGTAAGAAAACTCGGGTTATTTATTATATCCATGTCCTATTTTGAAATTGCGTACTAAGATTCTCAGCAGAAAATATTCAGCCTTAAAATTTGAAGGTACGGTAGATTTTCTTCTTGGTTATCACGCCAATAATTCCCCTTATTGATAATCTTAAAATTGAGGCATCTATTAGGGCCGGTTGCACCAACTTAGGTGAATATCCAAGGTTTATACTAACCTCGGGTTAAAATATAACTCCAGTTTAACCTCCAGGTTAGCTGTATGTGTTGCACCAATTAATCCTTTATAAAATAACCCAGGGTTATGGACTCCATAACCTTTCACTCCCTTTTTTCCCTAACCCATGCTTGTGCAATGTAAAGTTGGGTTAACCTAGTGTTATAAAGCAGGTTAACCCTTGGTTATTCTTAACCTCTGTTGGTGCAACCGGCCCTTAGAGCAGTTGATAAATGTTACATGACCTACGAATCGCTATCTCTTGTGTTCTGACAGAGTATGTTTGCCGGATGGTCTGCTGAAGAAATTTCCGGATAACCATCTCCAACTGATGGTTGTATCAGGTGCCAAAGGAGCAACGGTATTTACATTTTTATCTTGAGGAATGCAAAATACCACCAGCAGCTTGCTCGGTTTTTAACCCGTGTTTTCGTACCAGGTCAACTGTATGCAAATTTCTTGCCTTTTGGGGCAAATCGAGTTGGAAGGTCGGCGCCCACCGCTGATGATGAGCGGATGCTCCCTGCCGTCGTTTCAGCCATACGACACCAGTCCGAGGGCAGGGGGATTTGTGGATGGGCGCTTTCTCAGTGGAATTCGGCCTCAGGAATTCTTTTTCCATTGTATGGCTGGCAGAGAAGTATGCAAATCTTGCCTTCATCGTCTAAATTTTACTACCGTTATCACACATCTCCAACCGTAACGTATATCGTTGTCTAACATTAGGGTCTGATCGATACTGCCGTGAAAACCAGTCGGAGTGGGTATTTGCAACATTGTTTGATCAAGCATCTGGAGGGTCTTGTGGTGGCCTACGACCTGTCAGTCCGTGATAGTGATGGCAGCATTATTCAGGTAGGCGTTATGGAAAGGAATTTCTCCTCGTTATCAAATTCTCCTAAAATAACTAATCGGTAACTTTTCCTTATTCTCAAAAAAGTTTCAGTATGGAGAAGATGCTTTAGATATTCCTAAACTTCCATTCCTGAAGGAGGAGCAATTTCCCTTCCTCGAGGACAACGCCGAAGCCATCGAGGACAAGTTGGCCATGGCACGGTTACTCCAGAATTGCGACTACAAGGATGTTATGAAGAAATCGAAAAAAGTAAGAACCCGAGATTTGTACAACGAAACACGGAGCCTTTATTTCAACCCGTATTTGCTTTAATTAGGTTCGGCGATGGCTGGGAAAGAACGACGGCCAAGTAGTACGCAACCGAACTACCGGATTTTTGAAGTTTTCGGAGTTTAATCTTCCAATACTAAAGCAAAAGTATCCTGGTTTGAATCCAGCAACACATCGGGAGTATGCCGCAGAAAAGATAATAAAAATGTGGAATACAATGGATGAAACAGAGAAGAAATTGTAAGTTATTCTACGTCAGTGTGGTTACATTTTATACTAATAAGGCCGCAAGAGTACTTAGCCACCCACACTGAATGAAATTCCCATATCATTAATTGAAGTCTTTTAAAATTTGAAAAACTCGCCTCATTTGAAGGCCGAACCTGGTTTATAACTAAGCGTGCTGATTCTGTTTCTAGGTATAATGACCAATTACCCAAAGCAATGGATCCGATATCATCTTATTTCCGCCCCGACACAACTTTGGGTGCAATTTCGGAGAATATGGACCAACGGATCGAGTCGTACTTAGCGAAACGTCCTGCTGGAATGAAGATGTCTGCACGCAATTTTCGCAAAATGATGCACCACAAAATCATGAAATCTATCTGCGAACCAGGAGAATCCATTGGAATTCTTGCTGCCCAAGTAACGCACTTTAAAATTCACAAAATAATTTGATGTCTTAAAAGGGTTGCATACCAGAATAAGCGTTTTGTATTCTAAATTAAATAAAAAAATAATTTACAAAAAAAAGGCTTATTCTGGCCCTCTTAATCCGAGATTTATTTATATGCGATTTTTTTTCTAAATGATTTATAGTCTATTGGAGAGCCTTCCACCCAGATGACGCTGAATACCTTTCATTTTGCTGGTCGTGGTGAAATGAACGTGACGCTTGGTATACCTCGATTAAACGAGATCTTAAAGACGGCGTCTGCAAAAATTTCCACGCCGGCTTTAGAAGTTCCTTTCTTGCCCGTCAGCAAGCTAGACAAAAAAGCCGACAGCTTAAGAAAGAAACTGAGTTGCGTCTACTTGTCAGATGTATTGAAGTCAATTAATATCAGAGAGAAGCTGGTCATTTCTAAAGTGTAAGGTCTTATTTGGCATACTGGTTTGGTAAAAATGAGGTTTCGAATAACTAATAAAATGCATTATGCCAACAGGAAAAAATGCCGCATTTACACTATACGCTTCAACTTCTACAAGTACAAACAATACAAGGAACATCTGTATGCTAAGCCAGCTAAGATTCTGAATTTCATGGAAAAGGTCTTCTTCAAACACTTAATGCATATGATTAAGTTGAAGATTCGCATCATGGAGCAGTCTACGTAAGTTGAACCTTTTTTTTTTGTTATAAAGTTATTTAGTAATATAAACAGTTCTCGGGAAAAATCACTTACGGTTGTATCACACTGTTTTGTTGCAGATTGGTTAGCAGTATCAGCGTGCGTGAAAACAGTGGGGCGGGGACAGTTGGGGGAGATGACCCGGAAAAACAAAATGCTTTGAAAGAGGATGCTGCAAATAATTGTGAAAGTTCTGATGACGAAAATGGGGAGGGAGATGCCACGTCTAACAAGTATCGTTCTCGTCATGACCAGAACAGAGACTATGAAGAGGGGGACGATGAACAAAAACGAATTAAAGACGAGAGAATTGAATCTGGTAAGTTATGGTTGATTAATACTGGTAGTAACTTGTTTAATCATGTGGCTTCGCATATCCCGGACAGGATATGTAACATTGTAATAAAAATATGTTTCCTCTATCGATTTTTATAGTTAATCTTTGCTTTTTTATGTACAGATGGCAATTTGCTAGTGATCTTTTATGCTACTTTGTGTCCATGTATTTCAAGGATTTGAATTAACTCCTTTTGCAGGAAATGAAGATGAGGATAACGAGGATGAGAATAAATCCAATAGCGAAAATAGTCGCCCTACTACTCCCGTACTTGACGACTTGGGCCAAGAAATCAAACCTAACTTAAAGTCGCGAGATAATGGAATTTTTGCAGATTTTGATGACTTTGCCCCTGGAAAACTGGATGTGAATATTGCTAACCGAATCGCGGTAAGTTTGAAATCAGTATTTTTGAATAGAAAACAACTTATTTGCCAGTTTGGGTTTTACGTGTAAGTTTGATGTCTTGACTGCTTATTTATGTAGAGTGTCGTCGATTCGAACCCCTGGTTTGATTACTACAAGTTTGACACGGAGCGCAATGAATGGTGCGAACTCACTTTCAGTGTAAGATAATTTTTATTCCAATTCTATCGTATTTAAACCGCCCACGATATATGTTTTACCTATTTTTAAATTTGTAACGCCGAGCAAATCTTTACAATTGACTTAATTTTTTTCTGTAGTTGGACATATTGCTGAAGAAAGTGGACTTAAATGAGATTCTTAAGGAAGAAGTCAAAAAAGCTCTTGTTCACCATACGAAGGGCATAAAAAGAGCGTTTGTCGTGGAACAGAAAGATCAGAATGGGAAGATGACTAAAGTTTTAAAGACTGACGGTGTCAACATAGCCGTAAGTACTCTCTTCTGCTTTTGTTTAACTCGTTGAGATATTGTTTTCTAAAGTGGCGTTACTCGCTTCAACAGGCAATATTTAAGTACGAGCATTTGCTGGACCTACAGAAAGTATACAGCAATGACATCCATGCAATCGCACACACGTACGGCATAGAAATGGCTGCAAGAATCATCGTCAAGGTAAGACTGTCTATCATTATTTTTAGATTGTGTTTAGTCTCTTTGTTTTCTTTGGTCTAATGACATAGGATGCAATAGCTTTGAATTTTAGTATTATTTATAATGTCCGTTTCCCAAACCCATAACGCTATCAAACGATCCGATTCATGGTCGTTGTTTATAGGGATATGCTAATTTAGATAATGCTGACCTTGGGACCATTTTATCTAAGCAATGGTGCGTAATTTATCAACTGCAACTAAGTTGCCACCGATATGTTATTTTCAATTCAATTCGTTACACTGCAGTCAGCATTTATCATGCCATGTGGCAGGGGGCAAAGTGTCTGATTTATTTTAAAGGAAATTTTTGAGGAACTATCCCGGCGGGCAATTACGGTTGGTTGTGGCAAACCACGAAAAACCACAAACAGGATAGCCGACTGGACATTCTCTTATTTAAAAGGAAGGCCTTTAGTTTGCCCTTATTGGGGATCTCTTTGTGCTCCGATATTAATGTGTCAAAGGTAGTTACGATGCGTTAGATCAAATAGGGCTTTTAAGTTGCAATGGATCGAAAAGACGATATGCTTGCAGGAAGGAAAACACTGCCTCCAACTGCACCGCACTCCTTATACCAAAGCAGAAAGGCCATTGTAGGGAGTTGACCTGCAATAAAGAAACTTCCAAATCCCGACGGGCAGCAGTGTATCGAGGATAAACCACTAAAACGTGTCGAATAATTGATCGAACTTTGCATCGGGAACAGAGTAGGGGAGGTTGTAAAGGGCTCATATAGAGCCTGGACAAAACGAGATAATTTAGCAAAATAGCTTTTTAGAACCAATTTTTAAACCGCACAAGGGAGAGATGAAAATCAGTTAAAATATTTATTTTTTAAATTATCGCTGATAATAACGATTTGAAAAGTTTTATTTCAGAGTAAAGGAGACATTCAAATTTGTAGCTCTTTTTTCTTGTTAAATTATCTTTATTAGTGCAAAAGTATCTCTGGCAGATTTGTCCATTGGTTATGCTAGCCAGTAGACCCTCTTGAACCATAGTTAAAATAAGAGATCTGGGTGTCGAACCCGGGTGCAAAAAAACAGTATCCCTGGTTACAAATAGGCCATCTTTGTAACACCCCTTCTTGAATTGACAGGGAATGTCTCCAAATTTTCAATTTTTTTGAAATGGGAGCATGTGCACCTGTCACATTCATCCACCAGGTGCCGCTCGAAGTCTCGGCGATCAGTGACCGCAGTCCAGTCTGGGATCGAATTAACGGATGGGAGAGGGGGACGTAATTGAGGATCTGGATTTTCGCAAAATGGGGGTGGGCTGGAGCGAAATTGCAAGCACGCGTGTTACCACCATACGCGTTATGGTTATTGATGAGATTGTAGTGCAAGATGTTGTCTAGATTAAAAGGAGGAGGGATCCGAAGAAAAAGGGAAAAAGGGCAGCAGCTGAGACTGAGGCAGTGCAGAGATAAGAGCAATTTGCGGGAGGGGGACCGAGGACGGTGGAGGAGGACCATCCTATTAGTATGCCCGATGCAGAGGCGCACTTAAAATATTCATCGAGGGTGAGTCACTCCTGCACGGTTCGTAAGCCTCCGTCCTTTTTCATTCCTCCACCCCGGGTCCCCTCTCTGCTCAACTCACTTTGGTTAACTCGAATATTATTATTCCGAGCAGCACAGCCATCAATTCCGATATTGATCGCAATGCAGTCGGGGCGCTCTCTAGCTCGCTAGACACAAAAAAGGAAACTCTTTCCAAATGTTTGTCTTTCAGTCCAAGCGGGATCCTCAGATTCCCACCGCCCTCACCCCTTCCCCCTTCCCCCAGGAACCTCCTCCAATACCGCATTGATAAACCGCAATCAAAAGATTGGTCATTAGAAAACAACACGCGTATCTTACTCTCAGCCATTACACCGGTCGCGCCTGGGGGAACCGCATTAGTCCTTTATTCCCACTCCCACCCCCTCCTCCTCCTCCTCAACATATCCATCCCTCCATCCACAAGATTCAATCCCTCTGCACCAGCTTACAAAATCCCACCCAGACTCCTCTTTCTCTCCATCATTCTGTCTCTCACTGCATCCCTTCTTTCTATCGCAAAACACGAAATGCCAAGGCTGGCAACCTGAATTCAATATGCTCAATGAGTCGGATGCAAACGCATTAACAGGGAATTGTTCGACTGAATTCTGGAGATGCTAGTCGAGTTCCATACATGTCCTCCACAATAATGGTGATGGGGATTTTGGGGTTGTACTTGTATGGGACCTCGCCCAACTGCCATGGAAGGTCGAGGGCATTGAACAAAAGCCTGATAGGGTAACCTGAAATTGAGCAAATGGGATGGTTGTTGTTTGAATGGTGAGGGTTTATTTAGCACTATACCTTACCTGAAAGACAAAATTGCACCCCTTTCATGATTGTTAAATGATTGGAGCAATGCCGGATTAAGCCCTTTGGAGGCCACTAGGCAGTTGACATCTCGGGGCCCTTTCCTAACCAACAATTTTATTAAACAAACAGAAAAGTTATGATTTTTATAGAAATTCGTATATTAAAATAAACCAAAGGGACAAATCAACACTTGATATCTTGCTCCGGCAATATAATGTCTGGTATCGGGCTTTATTCGTCGTTGCAGCTATGGGCCTACTCTGCCTATTTAGTAATCCGGCACTGGATTGGAACAATGGCAAGATCAAAAACCTCAGTTACGAATGCTTAGACAAATTAGAAATCGGACAAATTGCTGGAGAATTAGGTTTGATACGTGCGTGATAGGTGCGTTGAAAGTGGATAACTTGCGTGATAATGCCTAATTTAGAGGAGGAAAAACAGATTTTTGCCAACCAGAAATAGCTGGCAGGAATGCATTATGAATGTCATCTGTTGGTGGTATTTAAATGTAGCGCCGTAACGATATGACCACTGAACACGTGTTGTACAATGTAAATGAAGCCCTACTATGATATAAATTAGAGTGTTCAGCTTTTAAATTGTATCCATTATTATCAAAACACAAAAACACATGCCTGAAGATAAATATTAATCCGCTGAAATAATAAGCAACGTATGAATTTAATCAATTTGTTCAAATTTTATTTCTTAAATTCGCTTGTTGTTTTTTTCGAACACCTCCGCATAATATTTTGGATTCTTGTCTGTTTGTTCACGTTGGAAGAATTTTATTCAAAAATATTTAACAATTATAATTAGAATATATGCTTACTTCCTCTTAATCTTGTTGTACACAGCAGCTCGTCTTATAAATGATTATTTTCGATTTTTCTTTAGCGATGCCCTAATTCATATTTGATCTTAGCTCGCTTGGATTCAGTAAATATGCTAATTCATGAGCTAGAATGATTCATGGGCTTGAACACAAAACTAGAATAGCACCGGAATAAATCTTATTCCAGTTCTGATTTTTTTTTATTTCTACTCATAGTTGAAAAACAACTCGCGAAAGATAAATCTAACAATATTATTCCACTGTTTTTCTAGTTTTTATTTCGAAACGATTTATGAATCGCTCTTTTGCTCGAAGGAAAAATGTTAGTACCATATGCTGAAATTTGATTTTCACTTTTAGCGTATCCTCTTGGAAATCCAAACCCTTTATTCACAATTGCCGGTGGTTTTCACAAAATTTACTTTAAAGACGTAGATCTTTTTTTTTTCAAATTCCAACACGCCAAAGGTATTTATTCTCTTATTGGATAAAAGGAAAAAATTAAGCTGTCAGCTATGTTGATCTGTGTTATAGCATATACATGTATATATGATTAATGTTCTAAATTCTGGCAATAGATGGTGCTGCGTGTAATGCACCGATAGGTATACAGGGTGGATAAAAAGTCTTCATCCTGATGAGTGGAACATATAGGAACCATAGGGTGCTAAATGCATTCGTGCTCGAGGGCCTTTAGGTCCTATCTTTGTAACGGTAATAGGTACAAAGTAAAAGTCAATGGACAAGGTCCGCGTTACGTGCAGCGCACCCTTGTGGTAGTAAGTTGCAATTTTCCTAGAGGATAGAAACACGATTTTAACACAGAACCACATTAGAAATAAACCTTTAAATAATAATATCTAGCGATCTAATCATAATACCAAAATGAAACTTTGGGAAGTTCAAGATAATTGTACGAAATAATTGTGTGAATTTTTTCAAAATTTTAAAACTTTGGGAGGTTTAAGATAATTGTACGAAATAATTGTGTGAATTTTTTCAAAATTTTAAAATGGTCACTTTTTGAAATATTAATGAAAAAACATCTTCATTGCTTGGTACTGCTACCTCCTCTCCCCTTACAAGTTTTCAATTTTTATTTGCCACAAAGTGGCGCTACCTACTCGCGCATGCACTGTTTTGTAATGCGGACCTTGTCCATCAGAAAGTTGTAGGGATGGTCATGAAAAATAAATTTTAGAAACTGGAACAGTCAGGGAAGTTAAAATTTAATTTCCAGGGGAATCCTGTGCTAAATCTAATGGCATATTATATTCTTTAAGCACCAGTCCTGATTTTTTCTTTTAAATTTAACCCTTCTATTTTAACCTAAACATTTTCCATACGACAGTATGGTGTTGGTTTTGGTGCCGAACACCCAGTTTGATCAAGGTATTTTTGAAACATCTCAATTTTAAAATTTAGTCCAACGAATGAATCTCTGGAAACATTTTTTTTTCTGTCTTTTTTCATCGCAGTTTTTGTATACACGCTGATGGAATTCTAAAATAGTTTCAGTTCATACTTTTTTTGTGTGTGAAGAGTTTTGAATTCTCTTCAGTGCCCTCGAATGCAGGTCATGTTCTGCAAAGATTTACTGTTAATCACATGCCACTTTTACTCCGTTTTCTTAGTCAGGTTTGAAGGAAACTCAATTGCAATTTTTTTTTTCATTTAGCCGACACTTCGAAATATTCCACATATATTTGTGCTCTTTATGAGCACGTTTTCTATGTGTTTTTATCAGCTCAAGAGGGTTTGATTTGGTTGAGATGCATTTCTAACTTATCCTTGTAAATTCAGTTAGTTTCTGGTCAATTAATTACGATGGTCAAGTGTTTTTCAAATTATAAGTTGACCCAACTCGTATCCAGTTTTCATTCCACCAAGAAATTCGATCTGGTTTATATTAATTTGATCCGAATGGATTCAATCTCATTTTGGATCATGTTCTCGATTCAATATTGTTCCAATAATGTTGACTTCAGTTATGATTATTCGTTTCGAATTTTATTTCTATTCAGGTCACGTTCTAGGGTCAGCAATGCTAATGAGTTTTACCCGTCTTTATTGAATTGGCATTAAAGTACCTCTTAGGGCTACCTGGAGGTAATTTATCTCCTTTAGGCTACTTCCCCACTACTATTTGGGCACTTTTTAGCTTTAGTTGCCCTTGGACCCTTAAACCTCACTCAAGTAACCCATTTCAAACATGGCAACATCAATTAACCCCAGAAGAAGCGGCCATCTTGTTTTGCCTTGTAACATGTGAAATTTATGGAGAATCGAATTCCATGTTGATTTTCAATTAAAAGCCTTGTTTGAGGCTAGCCAAACGCGCGTTTCCAGCCTAGTGTGGCCTGAGGCCTTGGTGTAAAGACACTGTAACTGTGGGGTACCCACAAATGGCGGCAATCACTGCAAACATACGTGTATGCATAGATTGCCCACATACAGGAGCAGCCAAATTCCCCTGCTTCTGAATTTCGTCCCATATGGACTCATGTAAAAATCGGCCTGTTATATCAAAAACCCCAGAAAACAATAGAAAAAAATTCTCCGGGTATATATACCTATAGGGTCAAAGTTCGCGGAAGTGGTTGACTAGCTCCAAGGTGTGTCGTTTTGAAAGCCAGATTGTAGATGGAGCCACTGCGTTGCAGGGAAGGCGTGGGAAGAGGGGAGCCCCGGGGAGGAGGATGCGATGGAGGAGAGTGAATTATTGATGTTCAATGTCGACATTGACGATACACCGTAGACTGTATGGCGCCGTAAATGTTGGGGGGAGGAGGAGGAGGAGAAGGCAGGTGTGGCGCCACTCTGTCTGCCGCCGCGCTCGCCCTGCAGTGCCCCCTGGCGACGGCGCCGCCCGAAAATCGATGAGAATGAAGATGAGACGCCAGTTTCCAGTGTTTGCCCACCTACGAGGGGCACTCTTGCCTGGCTCCTGTTTAACGAAGTGCTGATGGGGCCTGGAATAGGCTAAGGAGGATGGAAACACCCAACTACTCGGCCTCCTCTTATCCAGCTTTTTTTTTAAAAATAAACATGAAAATACTGAATAAGGAAATGATTACTCACTTCATCTAGGAAAAATGAAATTGCCGCACATCTAAGTTAAGTTAACCTAACCTAACCCAACCAAAAATGTTTCATGTAGTACATGTATAAGAGCATTTTGGGTAAAAGAATGCTCTCGATCCCAGGGTGCGGGGTTAGATCCCCGGTCGAGGTCAGGAATTTTAATGAAGTATCCTTGCTCTATGCACGTTAAAGACCCCTCGAGAGGGGGCGGGGGTGAAAGTCTCCCCCCTCGTAGGCAAAAATCTCCCCCAAAATGCCTTTACCCTGGCGTTGGTGTTTAACCCTCGTGCAGTAGAAATAGGCCAACATAAAAAATCACAAAAACAAGCAAGCAAACAAGAATATCCTCTTTAAAAGCATAAACATTCTGGTCCCGACTTGGACCTATGTATAATTGGACCTGTTTGAAAGCATATTCTGCCTAAAAGGCTATTTTTCACATTACTGGAACTTGGTTTTACATCTGCCCCCTGGGCGAAGGATTAGTAAAGAACAATTCCAAATACATGTATTACTGTCAGTAATAACCTTACTGATGTCAGTACAACTATTACTGATGTTGTTACTGTTTAAACTGATGTTCATAAAATGTTTACTGAACTTCGTTACAGCTTGTACTGTTCCCCAAGTCGATGTGTTACAATTTATGCTTTTAGAGAGATATTCTTTTACATGTTTTTTATGATTTTGGATTATGGAATAGCTTATAATCTAGATAATATCTGGTTGAAAGCAGAGGTCATAAAATATGATATACATAGATTAAATTTATGCAAAGGTTATAGGTTGAAATCCTTTTGGTGACAAAGAAAGGTTATATTAGGTTATTCTCATAATTACAGGAACAAGGTTTTGGTATTTAAAAGGTAGAAATAGGCACTGGTGCAAAAAAGAGTATATAAATGTTGTCATGAAATGTGTTATGTCATTGTTGGAACCTGCAATATGGACCCCAGCAATCAATTTTGAATGGCCCATTTGGCATTTTTGGTAGCTTTTGCACGTATAGCTTTTACTGTCAACATGTTTATTATAATTTGTCGTAGAATTGCTTTTATAACGACCTGTGTCATGAAATCCTTATTTTTTGTTTTTGGGAAATTAAGCTACAGAATTTAAGTGGGTTGCCCATAAATGAAGTCAAAAAAGTCACGTTCAAGAGATTTCCGAGATGCTTTAACAGTGGGAAATACATGATGCTTGCGCTTTAGTCTTTGGTGTTAAAAATTATCATGAAATGGGAATCGAAAGTGGTCATAGAGATAGAAATTAGACATCTCTATGGACCATGTCCACATATCCTACCAAAAGGTCCATTGGGAGGGAGCAAATCTATGATAACATCATAGGCAATGAACCTGGGTTTAAGGCTAGTGCTGGTTTTCTGGAAAGTAGACCTTGAACAAAGTGCTTGAGTGGACTGGTTGCTGATTGCCCACTATGTCATGAAAACCGAGATATGGTCTACCGTGTCTACAACATGGAGGACCGCATTACAAAACAGCACATGCGCAAAGCCGCAGTGGCAAGCGATGAAGATGGATTTAATTAATATTTCAAAAAATTACTATTTAAAAATTCTGGAAAAGTTCACCAGTTCAATTCGTACTATTATCTTTTGTTTGGGGATGTTTGTTGGCGGCATGTGTGCGCCCGGCCTAACGCATTTTGAGGCAATTTTATTAATGCATCATGTACACGTATACTAACGTGTTTCGACATGTTCGAACACATGATACACAAATTGATGTTTTGAATAACCATCATTAGAATAAACATTTATATTCAGTGTAATTGGCTGCGCCTATATGTGGGCAATCAATATACATACTAGCATGTTCGTAGTGATTGCCGTCATTTAAGGGGGCTTTCAACCATACCCTTTCCAATGGAGAATTCTTACGTAGACATTCACGTAGTCTGTGTAGCT
>JAQGCC010000625.1:0-32982 GCA_034698905.1 Xestoiulus laeticollis
ATTTTAATCATGCAGTAGCTACAAAAATACTGCATTTTTATCAATTTTTATTTTTGTATTATAACAAGTAGTTTTTTAACCCCAAGAAACATTTTTGAAAACAAAATGTGCAAGAATTTTATAGGAAATTTAATAGGAGAAATTTAATCCTTGATTCTATTGCAAATTTCGAAATCTTGTAAATTAAAAAAAAAACTGGACAACTTAAATTTTACAGAAATGTGCACTCCACGAATTAAATAATTGCACACTAGATAATATTGTAACGCATTTATAAAGGCAGAAATATATATATTAAAATTCTTGTATTGCCTATACTTTGAAAATAAAATATTAATTATTTCCAGGTGGGTGGTACATATCTTAAACCTGTCATTCTTCCACCGGAAGTTGCAATTGGTGCCATAGGAAAAATTCAGGTATTTTAACTTACCGGTAGTTAGAATTTGTATAAGCAATATTTTCTGACCTTGAATTTAAATTGCAATATTATTAATGTGCCAGATTCTTCCAAGATTTGACAAAGAGGGTAAAGTAGTACCAGCCCACATCATTCAAGCATGCTGGAGCGCGGACCATCGCATCATTGATGGCGCTACGATGGCACGGTTTGCAACGCTATGGAAATCGTACCTCGAGAACCCGTCATCGATGCTTTTAGAACTGAAATGAGTAGTAAGACACCCAATACTACGAATCGCACTAGTAATAAGCAACACTTGTAATGGCGTATTCGGTAAGTTGATACTGTAACTGTTCGTGGCAGTTAATCATATAATGTAGCCTTTTAATGTTCAACCATGGGCTACTATAGCTAAATTATTGACTTAGCAAGAACCAAAGCAAGGCACTTTTTGTAAAAAAAAAAAGTACAACTAAGATGTTAATTAATGGTAACTAAATATACAGCAACTATGAAAAAATTAATTGACATAATTATTGAGATTCTCATTTTATGAGAGAGACTTACATGTAATAATTAAAGTATATTATAAGAATATTTGTTGTTATTGAGTTTTAATTTTGTTGATTCTATTGAATATATAACCATATGGCATTTTGGCACAAATGTTACGTTTCTGATTATGGAAACTTTGGCAATTTTACTCTCTTGGCAATCCCAACAGAGAATTTAAAAACTCTCTGTGAAATAATAAGAAAACAAATTTAATGCTTTATCCTAGAGTATTTAACAACATGTTAGGAACTAATCAGTTTATGATAATTTGGTGCACGAATTTTAGCACCAAACAAATACGTGTTTTGTCAATATGTAAGCAATGTGTTAATACACGGAGCACTGGTAGATACTAAATACTGTTAGGTAAGCTAGAATATATAAATAATGAAACATTTTTAATAAGTTAAATTTAAAACTTTCCAAATCATTTTAACTTCATGATTGGGTCATTTCTGCATTCATTTTCACCTTTTCAACCTTCAATTTGCAAGTTGCACGAAATGCATCGGTTGACAGCCTGTCACCTGTTTATGCTTGAAGAGAGCTTCATCGCCAAGTTCTCAAAAATATACAGAGATGACAACTAATTTCAAGTGAAAAATAAAAATTTGAACATTAGTACCGAAAATGCATAAATAACGTGTTGACATCCACTTCGGTGTTGAGAATAACTACTGGTTATGGTATAGGGATGATGAGGAAGGATAAACAGCCAGTCATGAGACGATTCCCTGTCATCAGTAATTGAGAGGGTAATCTCCTTATCACTTCTATCTAAGTTGATACGAGGGTTAAGTCTGGCGTAATCGGTCAGGTCGTCTAGAAGTTAATCAGAAAATTTATGTAAATCTAGCTACATCGGATTAAAATTTCAACACTGAAAGCCAATGTTTAATTTTAATGTAAGTAGATAATTTCGTTTCAACATTCAATATGCCTTCAGCATATGCCAAATGCAATTTCATCGATAAAATATCAAAATTATATTAATTACCACAAGTATATTGGTCATCGCATATAAATGTTCCATCAGAACAGCGACAGAGTTTACAATTGCCAGTGAAGTCAAGTTGTATACCATCGTGTCTAAAATTGCCGCAAGATCTGTTTCCAATGCGTTCTTCACAATAACGTCCTTTGAATGCACTAGAACAAGCGCAGAATGAGCCCAAAATGCAAGTTCCACCATTTTGGCAAATGCATTGTTTTTTTGGTCGAGAAACTGCACAAAAAAAAGCAAAAATTTTTTAATGTTTGCTCATTCTGCATTTAAGTTAACGCCTATAAGATCGATCATTGCAATGAAGTAAATTTTGCATAATTTCTCACCTGAGTTTTGGCTTGTTGGTATGCCTGTATGAATTCCAGTTGGTTCGTTTCCATAAGGATTTGCAGTCGGTTCATTTTCATAAGGATTTATAGTCGGCTCATTTCCATAAGGATAATTTGCAGTTGGTTCATTTCCATAAGGATATGCAGTTGGTTCAGTTCCATAAGAATTTGCTGTTGGTTCATTTCCATATGGATTTGCATCCGTCCTCAATTCAATGGCTAGTGTATATCCACTGTCAGATACAAATTGTAAAATGGTTATGATAATGTAGTACACTAAAATAATGAGATGTTTGCATAAAAGTTTTAAAATAATCACCATAACAACAGCAAATCTAAATACAAGCTCAATAGTTGATTTGCCATCTTTTTTTAAACTCCAAATTCTTCAAAAAACCTTCCAATAGTTTTACTTGATTTCATACTACGATAACCTATATGAATAGGTGAATATTGTCAGGTTGGCCTTGGGTCAAGTGATTTGCATATAATCTTTCTTCATGCCTGGCCTAGTTCAACAAACTTTATATACAAAAGCAAATTGAAAAATAATTTTAAAAAGTATGGCAACTTAAATATTGATTTAACGACAATTTAATAATTTAAGATAAAATATTTTCTTTTATGTATAATTCCAATTGAACCATCTTAAAATATTTTATTTACTTTTTTTTAATTTAAAAAAAAAAGTTTTCGCGCCTAAATTTACGTCATTTGGCTGCCATATTGGAGTTTTTTTTTAACATCAAATCAAATTATCAAAACGTTTTCCTAGAAATATTTGCTAAAAAAATATACATTTTTAATGAAGTTTTGTTTTTAAATTTATTCTAGTTGATAACATAATTTTATATTTTTTAGTTTTATTTAGTTGCGATGATAAAACACGTGTAAAAATGGATTTTAGTCCTCAATTTTAATGCACTATAAATGACGTAGGCAGGTTAACACGATCACGAGAAACAACATTTATATAAGAATAACGAATTTAAGGTTTTTTAATGAATATATCTGATAAACAATTCAATTTTTCAAAATTTATAAATATATGAAGTGTTAAGAATTCGTTTATTAGAGTGGTTTAAATTAATTAGTATTTATATCTTCATAAGATTCTTGTCAATATGTTGAGGTCGCACCACCTTTTATTATTTCCATTCGACAACAAGTGATTAAATTCAGGTGCATTGGCGCGGGTTGTCGCATGTGTTTTGATTTCTGGAATTGAATAAATCTTTCTTGTTTTTATCGTGAAAATGTTTGCTGGGCAACAAGAAAGATATAACGGTAGACATGTTTTTTCACTTTGCTAACTATTACTATAAATACTTGTTTTGATTTTTATTCAGAATTAACTATTACAGTTGGAGGAATGAACGATCAAATTTCTTTTGGTGGATCAACTTCGGCCAACAGCTCAGTAGCGCATTCTTCAACATCTCAATATTTGCCAGAGTTTTTATTAGGGGATCATTCTTCGCCTGCAACAAATTCGGTATAATATAATGCCTTGTAATCATGCACGTTCATTTTACATGTAGGCGTATATGGTCTTCACAATACGCGCAAATTCATATGCTTGATGCATTCAGAAATTTATAAGACTATAATATAATATATAAGACTAGTTATTTATTGGTGGATATTTAATGACCACAAAATAAAGGAAGAGAAAGGAATGGGATACAACATTTGTTCGTTACACTGAAAGGTCTGGATTTTTATGACACCTTGCAGTTTTTACAGACCGAAATTACAATTTCTTCATACAATTTATGCCAAATGCTGGAGAGAGTCTTCACTCTATAAAGCTGTTTGTGGATTTGTTTTTATAGTAATTTGAGTACCCCTCATATATAAGCGTAATAATGTTTTCAGATTAACTATTAAACCAATCCTCAAAATCAATGAAAATGTGAATTTTATGACTCGACAAAATGTTCTTTGTCTCTGGTCTACGACATCAAATCGGTGTTCGTTATAAACAGAGTAATTTAGACTGTGGGATATAGCGAAGGCACCTGCCGAACCGATCGCTATATTGAGCGGTTCATTAATTGTAAGGTGAGGCATGTGATCATCACCAATTTATAAAAGAATTATCTTGGTGGCAACCAGGACTTCAAACACCATAGGACCCGAGCTTTATATTTGTACTCGTCCTATATGTTTTACATTTAAATTTCATAAAAATCCTAGCTCCAAACTACACATCCATGTAGTGTATATGTAGATTTGCAATATAATAGCAAATGCTGAGTTCATAGTTTCCAGGTCTGCTAATTACGTTTCCTGAGAGTCCATTTAATTTTTCTTGTTTCAGCCAATTCATAGCCACCATCGGTTATGGTCTTCACCATTAGGCGATGCAACAAAACATCGGTCACATGTTACCGTTGGATCTCCACCATCCCGTAACGTCACTAACCAACAGCAAAACCCAAATTCGTCCATGTCTGCTACTACAGCAATGAAGTTAGTTTAATTAAGTTTGATACTTGATATCCCAAGCATGTGCACGCCTTATACGTTGTATTAATTTTCACCTTGCATGTTTTTCTCAAGGCTAGGGCAACCTAATAATATCAGCGAAAAGCATGGGGGACCACCTATTCAGGGTTTATTTGATCAAAATCAGACTGCTTCACCCTTATCGTTGAGCACTCAGTCTCCGAGATGGCAAACTGCTGTGAATACGCCTAGCAGTACTTCAATACATTGTAAATAATCTACAATTGTAACTGAAATACATATTTCTCCGTATTTAAGATTTGGTTTAATAGAATCGTTTGTTGTTCAACAGTACATAGTGATTACAGTGCACTTCATAAAAGTCTCCTCAACAAGAGCAATATAAATAGTTCTATGCTTTCACCAGCTCAACTGGATCCTTTTTATACACAAGGGTAATTTTGGTTCAATTGATTTTTAATATAAGATTTACATAAATATAATAAAAATAGAAAATGTTTTTAGAGAGCTACTACAGCCTGATGAAGAGTTAGACGAGACTTGGGTGACCGTGTTTGGGTATGTATTATCAAGTAAGAATTTAGACTTTGAAGATTATTGTCGGAGACATTAACCAGAATTTTTCTGAAGGTTTCCTTCATCTGCAGTTTCATATATTTTACAAGAGTTTTCACTCTATGGAAGCATTTTGGAACATAAGGTAGCTTGATTAACTTTCTTAGTCAATTTTAATGCTTCGTTTGCACTATTATAATTATAAGTTTTATTTTTATTTTCAGATATCTGGGTGTAATAATTGGGTCCATATTCACTACCAATCGAAAATTCAAGCAAAAAAAGCTTTGGCGAAGAATGGAAGAATTTTTGCGGGGAATATGATGATTGGTGTTCAGCCATGCATTGATAAGGTATTTGTCTTTAAAGGTTCAGTCCAGCTTGTCTGCTACTCATTCCAATGTATTATTGTCTGTTGGGTTATTAATTGTGGCAAATACTTACTTTTCACTAGAATATCATGAATGTATCCAGTAAAGAAAATATGTATACAGGCAGCCCTTTATCATTTTCGCTCCCTAACGAGCAGAGCTTTAGCCAGAAAGATGAGAACAGCAAATCTCTTGGAATACGACCATTGACGCAAGCTTATCGAGTTGCAGCGAGTGACCATGAGGTAAACGTGCATAATCATTGATAATCTGCGATTGAAATTAAGGCTGGTAGCAGTTTTTATTTATATAAATATGGAAAGAATTTAAATTACCAAGAAGTGTTCAATTTTAAACTATTTTTATGTTACTAGAAATTACAAATGAAAGAGTTAATTTGTATAATTATATTAATCTCAGAATAACATTATTGATCATTTATTTAAAGCTACAAAGTTTATTGATAACATTCCAATTTGCTTAAAAAATTGGTAACATATGCCTTCCCACTGTTTCTTTCAATTTATATTATCATCTTCTTATCAATTTTCTGGTTATCATAAGATCCGTGTAAGCAGGCATACAGTCTCAATGCAATTTTTGTACTAGAAATCATTTATTACATCAATAGGGATTGCGCCACAAATCAGTTTTTTTTTCCTATTTGCAGGTTGCGCCAAATAGCTGTACACCTCAAAAGAAAAACAGTGTTGTAACAAAAGCAATGGAGTACGTTTTTGGATGGTGAGAAAATAGTTGAATTAAAAATTTAAATGTGCTACCATACTTGCAAACCTTGCTTACTAATGTGCTAAAATTAAAAACGCATGGTAGAGATCTTGAAATAATAACCTGGTTTTAACCTCAACAAACAAAGATAAGAAAAATTGACTTCCATTTCATTTATGAATGAAAGGTAATACGTTGACATTAATCGAGGCAGGTATAACTTGGTATTTTGTTATGTGATGAAACCTATGTATTATTAAAGAAAGTTCTGTTCCAAGTTACAAAAAAAATGAATAAATTTGAGAATAGTATTAGAAAAGGCTTTTTCTTTTTTGATTTTTATTGATGAAAAATGTAGAATTGAAAACAACATGCCATTGGCATTTTTTTAGAATAAATAACACATTGCATCACACTGGGCAATTTTTACCATTTTAGTCACCGCAAAGCAATGAATTGCCCCGCAAATGGCACTTAATTACAAAGATTTGACCCGATAAAAATAATCTTATTTCAACATTCACTTGTCTTCGATAATTCCTCTTGCCAGATCTGTCATCTTTGGGTATTTTATTTTCTTTTTATCCAGTTCATCTTGTGCCCATAGCAGTAACTTTAATAAGCTCGCTAACTTGGGCGTAGTAGAATCTTGATTTTCCATTTTCAGTATTGCTGCGTTCAACTCGCTCGCAACCTGAAATAATGTATACAATTAATGCCTTTATGATGTTACAGTTGATTTTGTTTACTGAAGCTATGAGAACTGTACAGAAAGGTTTATCTCCCTTCAAGTCTTTATCTTTTACTTACGAACTGGTCCAATTGTATGGGCTATTCACTGGTTTTGCGGTTTTGCAAAAAAGATAGTAAAATTAAACTGACCTTTTGTCGATGTGATGGATGCAACAGATCTCCAAATGGCGACTGCTCCGGTTCTTCGAATGCGAGCAAAGCTAATGTTCTCTCCAGCTCTACAAGTATCTCTTGATTTTCTTCCCCCCTTTCTGACAACTGCTCTTGAGCAAATTTTAGAGCCTCTTCTGTGCTGCGCTCTCTAATCAGCTCAATCATGTGCTGTTGCTGTGAATTTTAAACAATTATTACATTTATTCTAATACCTAAGTTGAATTTAAAACCACACAGCGACATTGGCACATTCAGTGTCCACTTTGTTACCTACCTGTAAGTGAAAAAACAGGTATCTGTCATTGTCTAATAATTCTGGATGCAAGTTGTTTACCATCGCGATGGCCTCTTGAATGTGACCGGTCTGTATTGCATCCCTTATTTTAATCCGTTCATCCAAATTTCCCAAATCCATGGAGGGTTTAATACCGGATTCCATTTGAAACTTTTCAGCTGCTTCCTTGAAACCTTCTATAGAACAACGTCGCGCGATGCATTTTAAAATCATTTAGGTTACTAATTTAAAGTTCATTCGTGTCACATATGATGCATGGTTAAACAAAACATTACCTGTTACCAAATAATTCATTATAAGTCTGTTCATATCTGCTCTTTGTATGTGGACATTTTCCAACCTTTCTCGCCATTCGTCTAGGGTTACATCTTCTGGCTTATCAGTATAAGTACTCATAATTCTATAACGAGTCAATGGAATCAATTTAAACGTACACTTATTAGCTTATTACACGTTTAACAAATGTAATATTTTGTAAGTATTCTTTTAAAATATAAAGAAAATACCTCAAATTCAAGAGATTTGCTATGCTGGCAGGGGGCATTATAGTCAATTTATGCCATATTGGAGAACTCAGTCATGGCGACTTGAATTCGATTTTTTTAAAATTAATTTTACATTGCTTTATATCGCCTAAATTTTATTTGTAAAACAATGCAGTTAATTTATTGTGTTATTTTATCCTCCATAATAATTATAATATATTATTTTTATATACTTACGTTTAATAAAAGTTTAAATTGTGCGAACTTCTTATAGCGTTAAGCACTTTGTGAGTACAAACATGGCTGCTGCTCTAAAATTCCGAAAGTGGCTTCAAATTTCCTACGTAACATGGCGCCTTGGTTTGGTAGTAGTGTTTTTCTTGCCGTTGCTGTTCATTGTTGTTGATTTTAAAACTGGCGTTAGTTAAAAAAATTGTAAAAAATCGTAATTAGCTGCCTTCGAGAGCTTTGGGTTTAATATAAAATGTCATCTAAGGGTTCAAAACGCAAGAATGGTGCAGTAATTGACTCTGATAGTGGTGACAGCAATGGGAGCCAGTCTGATTTGGATGAGGTAAGTGGATCGGGTAAACTAGGTAGAGCACATTTACGTTTAACATTAAAATTTAATTTACATTTAAAAACCTGTATATATTGAACTAGATCTGAGATCCTCAGTGTTACTGGAAAAATTCCAAACTACAGTCATAATGTATAATGGGACATGCACATATATATATATATCCTCTACAGAAAGCTTTAAAATGGATATTCCAATATAGGCTATTAGGCTACATGCTGCTAATATCATTTCCAATGTGTAACGAAGAATCAAAAAAGGTTCTGCCTTGTGACATGTTATCAAATATATAACTACTTCTAATTGTATTTGTGGCAGAAAAATAGAATAGTCTTGAATCATTCAGTAAATGTAAATCAAACGTAGAGTAAAAAAACAATATATCAATTAATACAATAAATTCATAAAGTTAATCGAGGGATTAATTGGAATTTTTTATGTTCTGGAACTTACAGAAATATACATTTAAAGTAATGGCATCCAAATGGCATACGTACATGTACATGTATTTGAAAAGTGCTTAATTCGCAAGGAATACATGTATTTAACAAAATGATGGCATTTATGTGCAATACAAATTCCATTCATTGCTATGTGGAAAATTGTTCATACGTGCTATTTGAAGGCAGTGCCAAGGTCCATTGCAGAAGCAGACGTAATGATTCAATTTACACTTCTTTTTGCATGCGATTAAACGATGGAATAATATTCCTAGTGATAGTTTAAATTCACTTCACGTTCAATTTGACAATGATATCTTAGTCGCAATTGACGTAGGATCATTCTCCTGAAAATGGGTATGATTCCCTACATCATGGCATTTGTTTTCTGACTATATTGAATTCAACTTCGGCTTTGCTAGATTTGTGACATTCATCGCATTTTTGGTTATGGTTTTTTAAAAATTGTATAAATATCTGATCATTTATCGGAAAAACCTTATTTTTCTTTAACATTCATTTATGATGAATAACATCAATAAATTTAACGCTATTATCTTTTTCATTTCCTTTATCCAAAATTACTTGGATTTCATTTATAAATACATGTATCTCTAATTTAATCACTGAAATAATCACGCATTAAGCGATTCTCTGGTCAATACTGACAATGCAAAAATGGTATGACCATGATTTTGTTTTTAAAAAACGATTTAAATTACCTTATGTAAAATGAGGCGTTCACCAGGCACATGATAAAAAATACACTTGGCAAGAGTCCGACGGCTGATTTAATGGTGTAGTCAGGGTTTCTTCCCATTCGTATGTGTCAAAATGATTTCCCATTACTAAATACTTATTATATTCCTTATTAGGTACAGGGTTTGAATATAGGCCCTAAACTTTAGTCGCTCAGCTTAAAAAATTAATTGCATTCAGAAAATTAAATTTGCTGGCACTGTTAATATTATAGGAATTATTGTCGTTGGCCAAACGGAAGAAAGTAGAAAACACCAATGATGCTTCAACATCTCTTACCTCAACGCCCGTTGCTAAACCTAAAATGGATTCAGATTCAGCAACATCAGAAAGCGACGACGAGGTCTGTTTGAACCATGATACGATCTCTCAACAAAATAAAAGCAATGTGTGCCAAATAATGTTTTTTAATTGGATTTGTAGTGGACAGCAGATGGAAGAAGAACAAAAAAGAAAAAGCATAAGATCGCTGGTAGTAAGGCAACTGGGAAAAAATCATCTTCCAATAAGGGTGAAAGCAGCTCTGAACCAGAAGAAGGTATTTTTGCATTCTTTACTATCTACCACTTGATCGTTGTTTATAATTATAGCAATACAGCTTTTGCAGATATTAATTATTAAAACAGAATTAAATTAACGTGATTTAGCAAGTGAAAGGTGTGATTTGATTTTAATATGGCAAAATTGCAGGTGAAGTCTCTGATTCGGATGCAGAATCAGCATCTGGTAGCGGATCTAGCGGAAGCGGTTCTGACATAAGTGATGAGGAGTTCAATGATGGCTATGATGAAAACTTGATGGGGGATGAAGCAGATCAAGCCCGTTTAGCACAGATGACTGAAAAGGAAAGAGAACAAGAAATTTTCAATAGGATTGAAAAGAGAGAAGTGCTGAAAACAAGGTTATTATGTACTCGTAATGTTTTTGAAGCTTTAAAGGAAAGTCCAGATATGACTTTAATATTATTTGAAAATAAAAATAAATTTCTGATTGTTTGGAATGTAGAAAAGAAACGTGAACAAAATTCTTAACAATTCCTTTGTAATGTTCCGAAAAGTGCACATTACGTTTTTCTAAGTTCCCATGCACAAATAAAAGCCTGTTACAAGACTTTTCAGTCATATCCAGTTTAAGATCGCATAATTAATAATACATTTTCTTTTAAAAGATTTGAAATAGAAAAGAAATTAAGATTAGCGAAAAAGAAAGAACAACGCCGAGGCGGAAAATCCGAACAAGATAAATTAAAAATGGATGCCAGCATGAGAAGCAAAGATAGACGCCGTACCATTGAGGAAAAAAAGGATAAAGTCGATAAGAAAGCACAAGCCATCAAAGATCTAAGGGCAAGAAGAGAAGAAAAGAAGAAAAATGGTAAGTTTGCTGTTAGAAACGTGGATGCTGAAGCTGCTATGAATTTGACTTAACGAAACATGCAATTACTATTCTTATAGCGGAGATTCAAGAAAAAATGAAACAAGAACAACAGGATGCATCTGCGGCAGATGATGCAAAACCCAAAAAGTTAAAAACTAGTGACATTTATTCGGATGACGATGATGAAGAATCTGACGGAGAATCCGAGCAGGATCAAAAAAGCGAAAATTCGTGGCACTCTGGGAGCGATGATGAACGAGAGTAGGTTTCCATTTTAATATCCCTTATAGGGTTAACTTAAACACAAGGGTGTTAACTTTTCATATTTTTAATTTTTACAGATCAAGTGATTACAAAGACAAAAAACTCCAATATATTACTAATAAGGAAGAACTCACTAAAATCAGACTTTCACGACATAAATTGGAAAGGTAAATTGGAAATGAAGGACTGCTAAAGTTTATCACTTTTTAAATGGAAATGCTTGCTTCTATAACATTGTAGTTTCTTTTTTTTTTTTTTTTTTTTCTTTAATATAACTGGATGTTTTTGTTTTCAGGTGGGTTCATATGCCATTTTTTGTTAATACCATTGTTGGCTGTTTTGTTAGAATTGGAATTGGAACTAACTATGGACGACCAGTATACAGGGTAAGATGTCACTTTTGGAGCAATTCTTATGAGTAAAATTCGTTGTAATAACCTTGGGTAAAATATTTGGCAGGTGGCGGAAATTATCGATGTTGTCGAGACTGCAAAAGTTTATCAGTTGGGAAACACAAGGACCAATAAAGGACTGAGGTTGAGGTATATTAATTTTTGCTTAATATTGTGCTTTGAAACCAGGGAAGCAATCGATTATAAATTCGAATTGAAATTTAATATTTATCTGTCGGACAAAATTTTGAAGTAAAATATCAAATTATTTTATATATAGGCACGGAAGCGACGAAAGAGTTTTTCGTTTAGAATTTGTCAGTAATCAAGACTTCACAGACACAGAGTTCTTTCGCTGGAAAGATGCAGTTGCAGCGCATGGGATTCAATTGCCGACAACCGAAGATATTGAGAAAAAATTGAAAGATATGGAAGATGCCAAGAATTATCAATATAACGAAGATGACGTCGAAGGGGTGAGAAATTCTGTTAATGTATATGAAGCTACATGTGAAGATAATAGTTTGTAACTGTATCACATGTATTATCATCTGTATTAATTTTACTTTTGTATTGCTACCATTACAAGATTGTACAAGAGAAGGTTAGATTTAAGAAGACTCCATTCAACTATGCCATGAAAAAGACCCAACTTTTGAAGCACAAAGAGCAGGCAGAACAACAAGGACAAGAAGAAGAAGTTCAGAAACTGCAAACTGAATTGGATGACTTGGAAGAAAAAGCCTCTAAATTAGATAAAGAAAGGACTAAGAGCATAAGTGCAATAACTTATATTAATGAGAGAAACCGATTAAGAAACATTCAAGAAGCAGAAAAGGCTATCTTGGTAATTTTTTTTTTGTTTTTACATTATTTTTACCTATGTGCATTGCTTTTAATTCGTGTACTGCTCCAGTGTATGTGGTTTTTAATAAGAACACAAACTTAACATTGCCTAATAGAGTAATTTTTAATGTAGGAAGAGGCTAAAGAAAGTCGGGGCAAAGGCGATGACCCGTTCACTAGGCGTAAATGCATGCCGACCCTGGTCACCAAGGTTTGTTGGTATCTTTCTATGGGCTTTATGCTCGCTAGAGAAGCGTGATGTAATATAAGTTAACATTCGGTATATAGGTATATACCAAATCTGCTATATGTGTAATCCTTAATTTATTTTTTTTCAGTCTAGGGATAACGTTATATCTAGTGAAGTACTACGAAAATTAGAAGAACAAAAGAGAATGTTACAACTTCAACCACAACAACCAACCGTGGCACCGGATATGGTAATTTCATAGATTTGATATACATATATGTTGCTTTAATTTTGAAGTGTGAAATTCTTAAACGAATTGTATTTTCTAGGCTTTAATTTTAGGGCTGTCAAGAGATAAATCTGATGCTGGGAAACTATCTGAAATTAGACCAGAAGAAGATTTATTCTCTGCCCATGATTTTGATATTAAAATTGATCTAGAAGTACCAGCAGCAAGTAAGTATACAATATCTGTTAATTTCCTACTTTTAAAAAAAAATATGTTCTGTATCGTTCATTGTTAGCGTTTTATATTAATTCAAGGTACACCAGTGAGTATTACTCCCAAACCTTCCCAATCGTTTAAAGATGGTGCTCCAAAACGTTCATTAAATCTCGAAGATTACAAAAAGAGAAGAGGATTAATTTAGCGTGTATTTCTCATCGGTACCAGCTATCATTTCACAAGTATTTTTTTATAAATACTTGAATTTTCGTTCATGCGTACAACTTCTTGGCATACATGAATTTCGTACATTTACTGCCAATGCTGTCACAAACATTTACATCATATGTGAATACAGGAGAATATTTGAAAGGTTTGTTCAGTCACTAGATTTGTTAATTGTGAAGCATTTTCCAGTCCCATTCTTTTCGTTTTATATAAGTTTCTAGCAAACAACGCAACCTGAACTAGAGGGTGGTGTTGTTGTAGTCTGACGGATTGTAAATACAAACTGTATTATTACAAGGTTTTGCTGCTTGGAGGGAGCACTTTCCGTGTGAATTGACGTAAACAATTGGCTCTAAAATTATCACAAATGAAATGCGCACGTTGGTGCTGGAAAATGTTCCCAAAAATTTACGAAGGAAATGAAAAATCCAACTAATTTTACTAGAGCTTGCCAAAAGAACTCGTGTGATGCTTTGTTTTGTTGAAAGTCTCCCACCCGGTGGCAAAACTGCTCACTTGTTTACTGTCTATGGTTATGTGCATGCATTACAGCGACTTCCACTTATGTCGTCTTGTTTTATGTTGTCATTTATCGTCGATGTCAGCAGTTTTCTTCTTATTGGTGTTAATTAGCCTTATTCCCTTTAGGACCAACTAGCGACGTATGGCTGTTAATCATTGCATTTTCACAAAGGTCAGCTTTTTGCACCTTTGGTATTTTGCAGAATGCGACGATTGAAGGCAATCGATAGTGATCTACATGTATATTGGTATTACATATGCCATTCTGTCAGTTTTACTAAATGGCTTATTTTCAGTGCCGAGGGTGCGACTGTTGTGAAAATGGCCCATACGCCACCAGATGATGTTGAAGTGGAATAAGGCAATTATGGTGCAAAATTTCGTGATTTTGTATGCAACCTTTCTCTTCATTTGTCTCCTAACGGACTTGCGTTGCAAATAAATGTAAGGCCATGTGCAAGGCTGGCATCAACTATTTTAAAAGCGGATTGCAAACCATTACGAATTTTACTCTAGCACGCGAGTAGACGTTCAGAGTACAGTAAAAATGAAGGAAAAATTCCCATTGCTTGGGCTATCGTAAATTTACTCGTGTAGCTGTACAAATAAAATGACCGGAAACTTCATTGTGGCGTAATGATCAATTGATGGTAATTGTATATTTCATTAAGGAATATAATGGAATTGAGTTAATTGCTGAATTACGTGACATCTAGCACACAGGTATTTTAAGTGATTATCAATCAAGACTAACGACTGCTCATTACATATATTACAGGGTTCCCAAAGACCTGGAAAAGATGGATCAGTCATGGAAATGTGGCTATGAAATAGAAATTAAGTGAAATTCAATTCAAATATTACATTTAAAGTCCACTACAGCTGTGTGTCATATGCACTAGCTCAACCAACTCTAGAAAAGAGAATTCCATTTTTTTAACATATTTTTATGTAAATAAAAATCAACATGTTTTTCACACGTTTTTTAACTAAAATTTATTTTTCTACTCTTACAACTGGTTAATGGTACGCATGTGATGGCACAATATAATTAAAACTAATTAATAATGATAATTATTAATTCGGCTAGCTATTACATAAAGGGAAAAAAAAATTATTAGTTCTAGGAATATTGCGATAAGTAAGAATTTGCACATGTAAGTTAGTTAACCTAACATAAATTGGGAATTTATATTTACTAAATAATTGATTATGCTCTGCTAGCTAAAACGTCCGGTCACCACTTGTTAGCAAATAAATTATAATTAACTGCTTTTAAATTCGTAACTATACAATCTTTTGTATAAATTTACTTTTCATTAGTTGTTATACATGTAGATATCCACTTTTTACAGTGACATTAAAGTTTACCCAGAAATAGCAAAAATTTGACTAATGTACGTGAAACAAAAATGAAAATTCAAAAATTGCGCCATTTTCTGGTGCTATAATGACGCTCTTGCTTGTCACGCTTTCCATGCTTCGCAAATGGCGAAAAATTTAGATTTTTCGCAAGTTTGATTTTTCGTTTCAAAATTCCTGATCGAGTTTCGTGATGGACATATTTAATCTTACAGATACTCGACCTGTTCCTGACCCAATATACACCTACCCAATAGAAATAAGGGATGCCAAAATTCCAATTGTTATTGACAACGGTGAGTTCTACTAGTTTGAAGGACTGCTATGTGTACTTCTATGTCTGTCAACAGCCTATAGACTATAGTAACTAACTTTGTTTGACATTTGTATATTATAGGATCTTATCAGTGCCGTGTTGGGTGGGCAAATGACAGTGAACCTAAACTGATATTTAAGAACATAATTGCCAAACAGCGCGGCAAAAAAGTAAGAATTGATTTTAATAATTAAAGGATTAATGATCATTAATAGATGCTAAACCGAAGTCCTACATGGTTCCCGTCCTAGTCATGTATACTGTACGTATACCGGCCTTTATAATACAGAAAATCGAGGTGTAAAATTTTTTTTCTCTGTTTTTTTATAAAAATTACATACCTGATGTTCACTTTTTGTCATGTTGGACCAAACATTGACGTAAAAGCCACAGTTTACCAAAAAAAACACCTTATAACCAGTTATAGGTATTTTTGTCAAAACACCAGAAATGATCAAATTAGCCTACTGTAATAAAATAGATTAGATAGTGTAGGCTAATAAATATGCAGGCACACAAAAATTGCGCCTCATGATCAGTGATTTCCAATGCACATACTGACATTTTTTTGTGACCATACATTTGGACAGCCCACAAAAATTATGCTAATTAACTGTCCAATCTTATACACGAAAAAATTACATTGTAGGTATATTGTATTGAGGGACTTGAGTCTTGGGTTTAGCATTGATGCGTTAAAATGCTTTAAATTAAAGAACAACATTTTTCGCAGGACTTCGAAGCACAAATCGGCAATGATATAAGCAATATTGAAGTTGTCAGATGGCTTCTGAAAACACAGTTTGATAGAGATGTTGTTACACAGTACGATGCTCAGGTAAGTCAAATTTATGATCTTGCATTTATTAGGGTTAAATCTTTTGAAATCTGATATATATTGGTCAATTAAGGCTGTTTAAGCACTAGTGTAATATTTTCATAAACAATTCTGGCTTGTTAATGTGAAACAATGGTATTTTATAAAAATAATTTGATTATGTATTTCTAATTGGCAGGAAACATGCTAATTTCACAATTCTAATTTACAGGAACAAATTTTTGACTATATATTCACTCATCTTGGAATTAATACTCAGGGAAGTGTTGAGCATCCAATTGTAATGACCGAAACTCTTTGCAATCCAAATTACTCAAGACAGTGTAGGGTCTCCTAGTTGCCAATTCAAGTATTAATGATAGACTGTGTAGCTGATGGCTAATTTTGTTGTCTCATTTCAATTGCAGTAATGTCCGAGCTTTTATTTGAAGGATATCACATTCCAGAAGTAGTGTATGGTGTCGATTCACTTTTCAGTTATAATTATAACAAACCTAAAGAAGATGGCCTCAGTGGCTTTATTATTTCTTGCGGCTACCATGTCACGCATTTTATTCCGGTGCTTAACGGTGAAGCTCATCTTAAAAACAGCCGCCGCTTAAATGTGGGAGGCAACCATCTCACTAATTTGTTTCATCGGCTTCTACAGTTAAAGTATCCGGCACATTTTGCTGCAATCACTTTGAGTCGTTCGGAGGTAAGTAATTTTCGGAAATATTTGCTTAATTTAGTAAATAACGATATTTAAAATATATGTGTGAACCTGTTTATTACTGATTAGTGCTTAGTTATTTTTAAATTATATGTAGTTGTATTCTTTATTTTGTTCTTGCATTATGCAGCATTCGATAATTAAATATATTCCTTCTCTGTTTTAGAATTTAATCCAAGAACATTCTTACTTTGCTCCTGATTATCACGAATGTCTTGCAAAGTGGGCCGATCCGAATTACTACGAAGAAAATGTTCATAAAATTCAGTTGCCATTCACACCTGTAAGTATAATGATCCACAATATACTTTGGCATTATGCCCAGTAATTCTTTTAGGGAGAGAAAAGTAAATAATTGTGTGGTAATATCAGATGCCTGGTAACACTGTATCAGCTGAAGCACAAAAAGAAAGAAGACAACAACAGATTCGGCGTTTACAGGAAATGAATGCAAAGCGCAGAGAAGATAAGGTTCTTATGATTCCGAACCCTTTCGGATGTTTAACAAGGGACGCTTTTCTAAGTTAGGTTTATTTTTTGTAGTTGGCTGCTGATGAAGAGAAACTTCAACAGTTGTTGAGTGTGCAAGAATTGTTAGAGGATGAGGATGAAGATGCGTTTAATGTATTCTTTTATACTATTCAAATTCTTACATGAGTTTGCAGGAATTGTTAGGAGACTTGGGTGAAGATTTCATTCGTGACTGTTCATTTCCTAGCTTGCATTAGATGAATTGGGCTACACCTCGCCTCAAGAACTTCAAGATGCAATTAATAAAATTAATAATGGCATTCAGCGAAATAGAGACAAGATGTTAAATGAGGGAAATGAGGGAAATGAAGAAATTCTGCAGGTTGTAGTTTTGTTCTTAATGAAAGTGGATTCATTTAATTTTATTAAATAAAAATTGTTCACAAAAAACACACACAAAAATTCATACAGGAACCCAAAGCAAAGCGCCTAAGTGAAGAATTAGATGCAAAATCTCAAGCAGATATCGACTCTTGGTTATCATTAATGCATCAAAAAAGACAAGTAGGCTGAATCAAATTGGAAGTTTCCGTTGGAATTATAACACATGTATTGATAAGCTATTTAATTTTAATCACGTTCAGGATTTATTGGACTCTAGGCATCAACGACGTCAGAGAAAGGCTGACATGGCCAAAAGACGAACTTTAGCTGCTCAGGAAAGGATGAAACTTATTTCAGAATTAGCTGCTAATAGTATGTATTAACTGGAAATGTGGCGAATACATTGTTATGTTACGGTAAATATGATTTTAATTATAATTGTTATTTCTTCAATTAATTTCAAGAGAAGAAAGAGGACAACTTCGGACAAAATGAAGACGATTGGCAAATTTATAAAACAATTGTGAGTGATCTGTAATTTTAATTTATGGTTGTTTTGCTTCACTGGATGCTGCCAATTTTTCTAAAATTTAATCTTGGAGAAAGTTTTGTTCGACTAGCAATTGTAATGTCTTGAAATTTAATAACATTTTCAATTAAAATTAATGTGGCTTATTTGGGTTCATTGCAGAACAAAGAAGCAGGCGATACCGATTCGGAGGAAGAACAGGAGAAATTACAAGAATTGGAGCAAATCTTACGGCAACATGATCCTAATTTTGCGAAGTTAGTATTGATACCTAACTGCAGTGATTCAACATTTCACCTAAACAAATCCCGAATTTTTGGTCATTCTGTGATAAATTTTGATAGATGATTAATATGCAATACATCAATTACTGATTTTTCAAATTTATCTTTTTTAGAGAAAGTGACAGTTCAGCTGCATGTGATTTCACTTTCAATTTAGCTGAATACTACCAGTTGCATCTGAGTACTGAACAAATTCGGATCCCTGAGGTTTTGTTTCAACCGTCCATAATGGGTATAGAACAAGCTGGGATTGGAGAGATTCTGGAATTTATACTTACAAAGTACACGCCCGATGAACAGAATAAGCTCGTCCAGGTTTGTGCGTTGTTAACAATTTATAATAGTATACAGTTTAAAAGATAAGCAAGGGGGATTTTTTTACAAAAAAAATGTTATACACTGGCTAATTATTATTTTCCAATTAATTTTCTTTTACATGTATACCGATAGAATGTTTTTCTAACCGGTGGTTGTGCATCCTTTCCGGGTTTTAAAGAAAGAATGGAAAATACTTTGCAGGCAATTAGACCGTTTCAGTCGACTTTTAAAGTTAACATTGCAGGTAACTGGTGAAATAATCGACTCGTGTGGATAAGTGGTCTCAAGATAAACATTAACATTTTAAACATTTTTTTAAAAAGAAAATCCGATTCTAGATGCCTGGAATGGGGCAAAAGCATGGGCCAACTTACCAGACAACATTACTAAATATTCTATTAAGAAGCAAGATTATGAAGAAAAAGGTAGCGATTATTTAAAAGTGCATTTTGCCTCTAATCAATACCTCCTAACGCCTACTCTGCAGCCGGTTATTAAACCGACTTAATGCACATCTTAGTATTTGCATAAATGAACTTTTTATATACTGGTAGTGATGGTGTCATTGGTTTATCAATTTTTTATTAGTTGACTTTTTATGTAAGTGCAACACCAGACTCTGTAACCGGCCACCTAGGGCAATATTTATTATTCAGTCGGCTCTCAGTTTAGGTCTCGTCTAGGTGGCTTTCATGGCATTTTATGACATCTAGTCGTTTTTCCTGACTGAAATTACATAGTTTTTGACCCAACTGCACTTCTGACTTCAGACTACATTGCCACCAAAAATGTTATTTTAGCCGAATGCTGAATGGAGTCTAAACACTAAAGCCGTTTGAAGAATTTTTTGCAGTATTTTCAGTACCAAATAAATAAGTGTTAGAATGTAGTAAAATATTAACTTTTAAAACCAATTCTTTAAATCAATGAAAATATAAATCTTTTTGCACAACTGGATGTTCTTTGTGTGTGACATATTACATTGAATCGCTGTTTGTTATAAACAGATATTTAGTATTGTAGGATAGTGATTTATGATGATCTACAACACCACCCTTTCCTATATGGAAAGCTGGGAATTAGTCTTACTTTTATTGAAACAAACTTTAGAAAAATATATAAATTTAAAAACAATTCTCTGATTATTTATCTAGGGAGCAAAAGAATCTATTTTTTTCATAAAAATGTTCAGATATTTTTTTAAATTAATAAATAAAAATTATTTTTAAATTTCGTGGGTGAATTGCATGATGCAGTGCACCCGGGAATTAAAAAAAAATTATTTCTTAATTTAAAAAATATCTGAACATTTTCATAAAATATGTATTTTCTGATCCTTAGAAATATCTGAACATTTTCATAACTGCTCCTTAGATAAATAATCAGGGAAATTTTATCTTTTTTTTTAATTTGTCTTCGTTGTATCGAGCGGTTTGTTATACTGAGAGGCTAATACATAAGAGGAATAGGATTTTGGTCGGGGCCAGCCAATTGACTGTTCGTTATATCAAGTGGCGCGTTATGTTAATGACCTGCCAAAAAAAATTCTAAAATTTTTCTTCAAAATTTTAAAAGTTATTCGCAAAGAGTGCAATTTATTCCTTGACTTTTTATACATTTATGAGTAATTTGCGGAAAATCTCGTTTGCAAATTGTTCACTGTCTATATTGAAAATATGAATAGCGTAGGCAACTTTGCGAATTGGGGGAGGTCCTTTTTGATTGACCCTTTGCAGTATTAAATCGTGGTTCGTTTGCTATTGGTTAATCGTTAATTGAACTATGACCTTCGTTGATTGTTCGAAAGCAAGTATTGTAGACGAGCATTTACATGTATATTCTGAATGTGAAATTATTCCGCGTCCATCTTCGTATCTGTTCAGTACGTGTACTTTGTTTTTTTTAATACTGTAGTAACGTTTTATTTGTATGCACTCATCCTAAAAATAGAGATAATAACGTGCGCCTCATATTTAAAGGTAAGTGAATATCTTCAGCACCTTAACATTTCGAAGTCATAATTGTAAAATGTAATTACACGAGACGGCTGGCTCTTTGTGTGTGCCACTAGCAAATTTTTACAGCTTAGCTGTACTTATTTTAAGAATCAATTATACGGATGTTAATTTACATTTACTATACCTATTTTATCTTTGACAAAATTAAAATTGGGATTAATTTGCATGCTTGGGTGGAAAACTACGCTTTTGATGTGTCACGTTAATGCGTTGGGATAATTTTAAAAAAGGCGTTCGAATCAATTGCATTCTTTGCATTCTTGGCTCGTCACTTTAGCCCTGATTTATTAATTTCAATATACATGTACAATGTCACAAATCCTATAAAGAATGTTAATAATATTTGTGTGGATATTTTTTGCATTATGTTAATTAATACGTGCCTGAATTATCCATGCAAATCTCTCAATAAGCTTGCAAATTTAGGTATTGAAGAGAAGTTTTTAATACGCTTCTACTTATTGTACGTGTAATTTATGCATGTACACTCTGCATTATAATATTTAATTAATTTGTTAATTGTTATTTTCCAACATTCCCCATTCAAACTCGCCGCAGTAGCCATTCAAGATTGGTTCTGCAGATATACCACGCCTGAAATGAAATAATAAGTTCGAAATTTTTGTTAGTCTTTTTTTTTTTTTTTTTTTTCAAAAAATCACATAAAATATTATTTTATGTTTTCTATGCTACGTTTTATTTACCGTATCATTCTGCATCTTTGTTGATCCAGCCGGAAGTTTGCAGAATCCACGTCATCTACTTCCGCTGGGCTCCACAACTTTTCAGCCACTGCTGATGCTCGAGGCCTTTAAAAAAATCCGTAACTCAAATATTGAAAATGTATTCAAAAATTCATCTTTCTGTATTTCCCTGGTTCACACTTACCACAATCTGGGTATCAAGTTTGTGCCATCGATATATTCAGCCCACAATGCAGCTTCTCCACCCATAACCAAGCTTTTTTGCTCATCAGTACCTAAAAATAGAAAAAAACTTAATGCATATACACATGTACATTGCATTTTTGAAAAGTATTTGGTAGAAAACTTGGCCAATTCATATACCATCAAAATTTGTCGGATCACATTCGTAGTAAGTTTCCCAGTCTGGACCATAACTTATTTGATTGAGATACCAACACCCTGATAAAAGTACTTTATATCCATTTTCAGTTAGTTGTTTAAAGTAAGTTTCCCATGGCAGATAATCTGAATCCAAAGAAACATCTTTCCAAACGTGAATCAATGTATCGGTGTTCACCTGAATATATGAATAAGCATTTTTAGATCATGCGGGTTTCATGAAATGATAATGATCCTGTGGTTATTGGCAACATTTTCAACAAATAAAAAATTACACATACTGCTACTCCTTTATCAATAGGGTCTTGCCAGATAATGTACTGGTAATTCAAACTTTCCGTTATGTTGATTATGCGGTTGGCATAGAGTGCCTCAAGTTGGCTGTAGTCATCAAAGTTGTTGTCTGACATGAATTGCGTAATATGTGGATTGCTTTTCCTACACAAAAATAAATTAAAAAACAATATGGTTACTAACGATCCAATTTTTCTTAGCATTTTTCCATTCTTAGACATGCTTCTTATATTGGATGAGTTTGGATTTGTCTAAATGTCTAAATTATTACGCCTGATAGCCCTAGTCAAATTTGTTATTCTTATTTGGCTCTTGTTTCTATTGTCATTTGGCATGATTGTTTCTAGTGTTGATAAATGGATCTTTCCATTTTTAGACATGCTTCTTATACATTGGATGAGTTTGGATTTGTCTAAATGTCTAAAATATTACGCATGATAGATCTTGTCAAATTCGTTATTCTTATTTGGCCCATTTGTTTCTATTGTCATTTCACATAATGATTTTTATTGTTGACAAATGAATTATAGGGAAAAATGTTTTCCATTGGTTTGAACGGTTTTAAATTGTTACCAATTAATGCAGACAATACAAAGCAATAAAAAGTGAATAGAATGATAGAGATAAATAAGGCCAATAGAATTTCTCTATCGTTTTCTATGGAATTTGTGACCAGGATAGCTATTGAAGGAATTGATACTCATTTATGCAAGTCTTACCTTTTGCTCACAACTGGTTACTTTTAGAATAAACAAGGATTTAAAATACTTACCAACAGTTGTAAGTAACTTCATCCATTCCTAGATGTATGAAATTGTCTTTGAAAACAGTTTGAACTTCCGCAATTAAATCATGCATAAAACTGTATACATCTTCATTGGTTGGGTCAAATATTTCCATTTCAGAATATGATGGATAATTAGGTGTGTAAGGGTGTACTCCATCACCATAACAGGGTGTTATTAAATCTGCAAACGAAAAAGAAAATAGCTTCTTTAAGTTTATAACTGAAAGAGAATGTTCATTCGATTACATAATGCTAAACTTCCGCTAAACTGGTTAATAAATGCACTAAATTAAAATTGCCGATATAATATTTTGATGAATACTTGAAAATGAATTTCCAATGGCTCGTGTGTGCCCTGGAGAATCAAATTCTGGAATTACACGAATTCCCATTAACCTAGCTGCCTCGATAATATCGTTAACATCCTCATTCGTGTATATATGATTTCGCCAATATGCACCCTAAAAATATAAAACATATCTTAATTTCTTCAATCACTGTTGTTTTATTTATAAATTTTCGGCGTTTTCGTCACCTTTTCAGAGAGCTGAGGGTATGTAAGACTGACATATGGGAATGACTGGTCATCAGTAATATGCCAATGGAAGACATTCATTTTGTTGAATTGCATTGCTCTCTTCGTGTATCCAGAAATATACCAATGAAACAGATAATTAATCAGTGGTACGCATAGTAATTACATATATCACGTTTATATTATCTGCTAGAAACAATTCCAAAATATTTTTTCATTTCTTCTGTTACAAAGACTTAAGTTTAAGTAAAGTTAAAATTCAAATCACATGGTAGTAATGTTCAGAGCTGCATTAAATATATAATCTTACCAAGTTTTCCAATAAGACATGTTTTGGAATGAAGTGTCTAGCAGTATCCAGCATAATGCCACGATGGGAAAAACGTGGACTATCCGTTACGCTTGTGTAATTCACATAGTACTGTAAATTTAAATAAAAATAATTACAATTAAGGAAAGGTGATGTGTAACTTCTGTAAAATTGCGATTAATCCAACAATCTATATAATATTAGTATATTTCATCGTCTACCATACCGTGTGATCTGATGTTTGATAAACCATTTCACTGAATGTCTCCAAAGCTAAAAATAAAGGGAAAATTCAGAGGAAATGTTTTTTTAAATGCAGTAATTTTAGAGATTTCAATTTATATACAGTTTATTGCATACGATCAATGCAATTCAAATCCATCTTCTAAATATTATCTTTTACATACATTATTTTTTATTCATTTAGTGTTTTATGTTTTTTTGGTTATGGTTTTGAACTTTGGAATTGTTTTTTTTTATTTTAAAAAAATATTTCTTGAGGTTCCACACTATTTCAGAAATTTGAATGGTTGCTTTTAGTTTATGAATAGGCTATGCAATCGAATTCGAATGAGAAGCAAAATTCAACGAGAAACATGCTTTTTGGAGTTTAAACAACAGAAATTGACAACATAAACGAGCTTAATAGACTACTTACCTCTTAATGCACCCCATATTGTCTGTGCGTTTAATTGAGCCACCGACATTGTATCATCAATAAAAAGGGTATCTAAAAATAAAGTGCTCCATAAGTAAAATCCTCGTTTTAAATTGTGGTTAATTAGGCTATTTTTGAAATTGTAAGCTTAAATCCTAAGTGAAAATACAAGCTTTTCTCTAAATAAATGGGAAATTAAAGCCCTGATTGATTAAGCAATCAGTGTAATATAATTTTTAGCTTGTTTTTTGCCCCTGTTTTAAGGCAATCCATACTAGCGTGCGTGCATGTAATTTAATGCATTTTGACTGCAGCGTAAGCCTACTAAATATACATTACTCTTAAAAACCCTATAGACTTGTAGGCCTACATGCATTTTCAAAGGATGAGGGGATATTGACATGTTATAATACTAACGAAACTACATATTTTCTATGTTTTGTAAGTTATTGTCATCTGTTAAGATTTTCGATATTATATTTATTGCTTGATTGACTTTACTAGGCATAACACTAACAGTTAATGATTTGAACAATAATACTTACAGCTTTCATCTGCACCTAACTGTATGTATCCCTCACAAGTGGAATCAACAATATTAATCTGAACACCAGTCAACTTAGCGAGCGAACTATCAAATTTGCCATTCTTGTCGATGAAAATGTACCCTCGATATGCATTCAAATTTTGATCAATAACATCACAGTTCTGCAGATTTGATGTCATTGCAAAATCGTTTGGATCAAGTGTGTATCTAATAGTTGAGTTGACCCATTGGCTCGGGTATGGCCACGGTGCTCCAGGAGCTGCTCGAAATCCCTGTATTTCCAAATAAAATCATAAAACGAAAAATAAATATGTAATATCTTCGAGTAGTTTTATTTTAAGTAAAACGCAGTTTAAAATGTAGATTACAATGTTGAGAATATTTGAAAGCGAAGCTATAGCAAATTCGAATAAATATATTAAGACTATAATGTGTAAATTAATTATGTTCGTGATTGATATCACGTTTGCATAATGCAGTAAGGTTTTCATCTTAAATAATTTAACTTCATTATTAAATACTTGTACGAGGTTGTGATCTACATTTGATGCATTGGCATTTGGTAAATTCTGATTTGTTGTTATACAATTTAAAGATAGTGTTTTTTTACTCACAGCTAATGGTAGATTAGGAACAATCCAAGTTATATACGAGAAGGAAACACTTAAAAATATAACCAATATTCCAACTACTAACAAATTTTTGGCACCCATTTTAAAAACCTCTTGATTTAAAATGGTGTATGTCTACTTCAATTTATCTGTGTTATTCGTGTTATCACTAGATTCTTCGATTTTAGATAAGCTGTTATAATAACAAAAACAGGGCCAAGTCGACGTCTAATAATACATTATAAAGCCTTGTACACTTGTCTTGCAAACTTAGATCGTAATTTACAATTTAATCCATTTTTTAAAATTATTGTAAAAATAGTAATAGATAGAATTCTTTATTTGAAATTCTATGAGAAACAAGTTTAATTAAGCGCAGGTATACATGTATCTATGACTTTATTTTTCACTGGAGGTGCACCTTGATGCACGCGTATACTGCATAGTATATAGTCAACTTCATTAGATAAAAGAGAAATCATTAATTGTTATGTTGTTTTTAACATTTTGTTGGCTTATTTAATTAACTGCAAAATATTCTTGCTATTGGCATACAAACAATTTTTTTTTCCAAAGTGTAAATTACTGATAATATCAAACATCAGGGTAGCCTCTTATCTCATCATACATGTATTTGTCCTAAGATTTCTGATAATTACTGCAGTGAATTGGCGTGATTTTTTTCATGCACGCACTTTAAAAGACAACCTTTAAACTTGTTGGGATTTTGATAAAGTGAGGCTTTGTATTTTTGTGTGGCAAAAATTATAACGAGTCATATGATTCCGCCTTATGGTTATAAAATTATCTACGGAAATATACAGCATACAGTACATGTATTTCATTTTAACTTTATTTTCTATACGATATAGTACAGTATTCTCTAAAACTATTCAAGAAAGATAAAAGAATAGCGCGGTTATTTAAGATAATTAATATTGCTTTTGAAATTGTCGAGCTTCAGAGAAGTCCATATACATGTAGTTGGAAATCAATCCCACCATGATGCAAGTCCGTGTATCTAAAAGAATATAAATATAATTGAGTTGAAGTATCGCTTTATTATGTTCCATGTTTAAATGTACTCTGTATTTTAGTTTTTCATTTATTTCGTATCAATTAAGCAGATATGAAAAACAAATGTAATAATTTAACGGCATATTCACACGAATGTGGTATTGATAACGTTAATATGCTCTTGGGAAAAGTATTAGTTAAAATTTTATAATTTATGGGCACCTTAAAATATCGTAATTATCATTTTCTAATATCTAAGGCATCAACTTACTAATTTTTGTTTGCACTAATGGATTTTCATGGATTTTCTGGTTCAGGTAGCATTCCTGTTGTTTAAAGAAACCAAAAAAAAATGTATTTTAATATTCGCCAACACAATTGGTTTGAAATTTCAAAAATGGCAGTTTTGAAAATTAGATAACCTGTACATTTAAAGTCCGACTTAAAAAATTATTCAGATTTGAAATTTATAGAAATAAAAAGTAACCATGCAACATAGTTCAGCAATAAGCGAGTTTCATGTTAATATTTTTTAACGAAACACACAATTGCTGAATATACCAATTAATATTTAACGGTAATTTTGAATTGAATAATATGTATAATGAGTGCACCTACCATACTCAAAATCGCCACAGAATCCAGTCAAAATAGGTTCTGCTGGTATTCCACGCCTATATACAAAATACAAAATATGTTTTCAACATTCAGAGTTCAGAAGCTCAGCTAGAGCTTATAAAAACTTTTTTAATGAAATAAATTTTTTAATATTACTATAAAATATGAGAAAATACTTACAAAATCATTCTGCATCTTTGTTGATCCAGTCGGAAATTGGCGGTATCTACGTCAACAAAAGTCGCTGGGCTCCAAAGTCTTTCTGCAACTGCTGAAACTCTGGGCCTTTGTATAATCAAATGTTTGTTAAAATTTCTAATGCTCAAGACCAATTTTTTTGTAATACTATTTTATAATCAACGTAAACACACCACAGACGTGGTAGCAAATTAGAACCATCTGCATATTCGTCCCACATCGCTGCTTCGCCACCAATTACCAAACTTTTTTCTTCATCAGTTCCTATAGAAATATGAATTCCGAAGCAATATAGCTGATGCATTTATCCAGTTGTTGGAACATTTCAGAAAAAGTATAATCTTACCATCAAAATTTGTTGGCTCGCATTGGTAATAATTCTTCCAGTCTGGCCCATAACTGATTTTATTAACATACCAGCATGATGAAAACAATATTTTGTAACCCTTTTCAGCCACATTTGCCATGTATGTTTCCCAAGGCAGCATGCTTGAATCCAAAGCAGTGTCTTTCCAAACATGAATCAGAGTATCACTGCTAACCTGCATATGTTTAAAATAAAGGTTCCATGCTTTACTTAGAATTGGTAACTTATCCTTGCTCATCTGCATGTAACTCTATATGTTTTTTTTTTAAACTGCAAAATTAGTGATTACAAATATGTGTATATATATATAGACAGAATTATCTAAATTATATAATTTGTTTTACATTTGCAAATACGATAAAACAATCATAGGAAACAATGTATCTATATCATGATACGATTAAAATTAATTTAAGTAAGTTAATGTCTGATTTTTTAAAGATGTATAATTTTTTTAAATCGCAAAAAAATACGATGAATTAAATTGTACGAAATTTAAATTTGTATCGAAAACGTTAACAGTTAAACTTACAACCACACCATTATCAATCGGATCCTGCCAAATAATATGTTTGTAATTCAAACTTTCAGTGATGTTAAGGACACGATTAGTATAAAGTGCCTCAAGTTGGCTGTAACTATCAATGTTGTTCTCAGCCATGAATTGTGCGATGAATGGATTGCTCTCCCTATGGAATAAATGTGTAAATTACAAATTGATACTGTATTAATTCTAATAATAATTCAAAAAAAATTAGTGGATAATTATTCTGGTTATTGAAAATTAAACTCTTGAATTTTGTTCAACATTATGCGTGCTTTTGACACAATTGGTATTTTTGCAACTTTCAGGAGAATATTTTAAAAATTAGTTAACAATTTTACTAGCGTTTGTCTCAAATAGATTTGTTTGTCTGTTGACATTACCAGCAGTCGTAAGTAACTTCATCCATTCCTAGATGAATGAAAGGGTCTTTGAAAACTGTCTGAATTTCTGAAATTAAGCCGCGCATGAAAGTATAAACATCTTCATTTGTTGGATCGAATATTTCCATTTCAGAATAATATGGATAATTCGGTGTGTACGGGTTTACTCCATCACCGTAACAGGGCGTTATTAAATCTGTAAACAAAAAAGAAAAGCTCATTAAAATTAAAATTTAAGAAAAAATTTAGATTTTATAAAATATGGTAAAAAAATACTTGATAATGAATTTCCAATTGCTCTGGTGTGTCCTGGGGAATCAAATTCTGGTATTACACGAATTCCCATCAGCCTTGCAGCCTCAATGATATCATTAACGTCTTCATTTGTGTAAACGTGGTTTGGCAAATAAGCGCCCTGCAAGTAGGCACAATGTGGAAAAATGTATAATCTTTTCAATAAAGAGCTTGTGTGTATTTTATTTTTTAAATGTACACGCACCTTTTCTGATACTTCGGGGTATGTTAGACTGACGTATGGGAATGACTGGTCATCGGTGAGATGCCAGTGGAACACATTTAGCTTGTTGAATTGCATAGCTCTCTTCAAATGATGAGAAATAAAAGCAGGATTTAATAACACTTGTCTATACAATGTTTTCAAACTATGGAATTGAGATGATATTTTTAAAAAAATGCTTTTGAGAAATCTCTAAAACGAGAACATAATTACCAGAGATTTGATGACTTTAGAAAACTATAATGCTCAAATATTTAAATTGTATTAGATTTATTCTTACCAAATTTTCTAGTAATATATGTTTTGGTATGAAATGCCGAGCTGTGTCTACCATCAGACCTCGATGCGAAAATCGTGGACTATCGGTTACGGTTGTGTGATTCACATAATACTATAGAATCGATATAAAAATATAGATAAACTATTTTGAAAAATTTACAATTTAAAATGTGGTTCTCTTAATAAATGTCAAAAGAATAAACAGTATAGCATGCAAATTTTCTTTTGAAAATTAAGATGCCACATGCACAAAAAGACCTTGTTATGAATCATTATTTGTTATTGAATATACATGTATATCAAGGAGTTACCGTATGATCATCTGTTTGATAAACCATCTGACTGAAAGTTTCTAAGCCTACAAACAGAACGAAAAACAGTTGAATCATTATAAAATATGAATTTCATTGAATTAAAATTGATTGTTTACTACATGTACATGAACATTCACATGTGATGAAATTCGGAAGTTTATATATAGTATGCGTATTGAATTAAGTTCGTACCTCTTAACGCTCCCCATATTGTTGGTGCATTTATATGGGCCACGGTGCTTGCTTCATCAATTGCAAGTGAATCTTAAATATAAATGCAACGTTGAAATTTTATTATGTACATGTATTTGTTACCATCTAGAAAGGACCAATTATTTAAAGACGATATCTTTGAAAAATTTTATTGTGTTGACAATCCAATACAAATCAGATCTGATTCACTTCAATGGGATATTTTCATTCATTATTTAACTTCTTTTTGTATAAATGGAATAGTTTGAGCTATTTCGTTTTAATTTAACTTCATTGATTATATAGAAACAATAAATCTGTCATTTAATGAATATTTTGTTAATACGTACAACTTTCATCTGCGCCCAGTTGAAGATATCCCACACAGTTACTATCAACAATGTTGATCTGAACTTCAGTTAACTTGGGGATTGTTGCATCAAATTTGCCACGCTTGTCGAATAAAATGTACTCGAAATATGCATTTAAATTGTAGTCAATGACATCGCATCCTTCAAGATTAGATGTGATAGCAAACTCTTGCAAATCGAGGGTGTACCTTGTTGAAGAATTAACCCAATCACTCGGTATTGGCCATGGTGCACCAGGTGCTGCCTTGAAACCCTATAAATAAGCATATGCCAAAATAATTGGTAATGTGCATGTTTGTATCTTACATCTTCTTTGGGTGTTACTCAAAGTCGTACGATTTTGAGTATTTGTGTGTATTTTTTTATTATTATTTGGACGTATACATGTATGTACACTTGTAATCGTCGTTTAATATTTTTATCATTGCATCTGTAGAGTATTGAAAAATCTCCTGTTTTAACTTTTCACATACAAACAAAAAGTTAAAATAATTTTGTTATCTAATGTACATGTAGGTGTTATTTTTACCATCTAGGAAAGGACCAATTATTTCAAATATCAATGAATAATTGTGATGACAATTAAGGCACTACAAAACATATCTGAATCATTATTGCAAAAAGCAATTTGAAATTATCATAATTCGCAAAATTAATGTAAATACAAAAAACGTTATTTTGTTAATTACTTGAAAATTATTTGACATTTTGTACTTTTTACTGACATTTTTTTGGCCAACCAGGTATCTGATAATTTTTGTTGTCTATAGGTTTAACCTGTGTGCAATTCGTCAAATTAAGTTTTAAATTCTGTTTTATGCTAGTGGCAAATAAAATACTTACAGGTAGCGGTCGATTCGGAATAATCCAGGTAATATAGGAATAGGCGAAGCTTAGAAATATAACTAACAACCCGATAGATAAAACACTTTTAGAAGCCATTTTTCTGCACATTAATCAATTGGCTTACACCAGTTTACTGTGTTATCTATATTTTCTTGTCTTTTGTAAAGTTTGTATCGATTCTTTATCACCAGACTCACTATTGCACTGATAGAAGTGAGCTAATAACAATCTTGTGATAAATATACGTGTAGCTGTTTTTTAATGCTTTCAGACAATACACTTTCCTTAATGCTCTAATTTTTGTTATCGTTAGATTGCAATGGTATCAAATTTTGGAAAATTTCTGAACTATCGAATTTATATAATAATATCTACACCATCTTATAATTAATTAATGAAAATCTATATATATATATATATATATATATATAAAATTGTATTAATATCCTAAGTACATTTGTCTCATCAGATGGAATAAAGCTGTTCAGTTACAAAACTATAAGCTCATATTCACAATTTTGTGTGAAATATTTGATGTTTTCTTGATCTCAGTTAACTATATTCAAAACTATATTTTATATATCTGAAAATTGTAGAATTCTGTTCACTATTCGTGTAAAAAAATCAATCTGCACACCACATTTCTTAAAAGCGCTAAAACTACATTTGTATTTATTTGTTTAAAAAGTAAAAATCGTGCTTTGTCTTAAAATGACAAATACTAGGCTGTAGCCGTTGGTAAATATTAAAAAAACGTCATGGATGTTCCTTGGTGGTTTTTAAAGTTGCATGGTCTTCATTAGTTTTGTGGAAATCCCCATTCGTAATCGCCACAGTACCCATTGAGAATTGGTTCTGCTGGAATTCCACGTCTGGAATAGAAAAAAATTGTATTAAGCTACCTTGCTATAGCTTACCAATGAATCTAGACAGTTAAAATGTCAGTAAGGATTTAAAAACTAATTAAAACAAAATTAAATGTTAATATTTTAACAATTTTTTTTACAAATTATCTAGGATAATTGTAAAGTCTCGAACAATGGTGAAACTGTTCTTTACACCTGATTCACACCAACGTTGATGTAGATCAACTGATGTGGATCAAGAAAACTTTTGCGTGTTAATTCA
>JAQGCC010000626.1:0-32980 GCA_034698905.1 Xestoiulus laeticollis
CAGAATAAGCCTTTTTTTCGAAATTATTTTTTTATTTAATTTTGGAAACTGATAGGAACAAATAAAATGTAGTAGGATCTAGCATAAATATTCTATTATTTGTTTAATTTATTTGTTTAAATATATGCATATTACGCTTCATGGAAATATATCCGTAAAGTTTACCAGACCCTCTACAATTTAAACAAATAATAGAATATTTATGCTAGGTACTATACTACATTTCAATTGTTCCAATCAGTTTCCAAAATTAAATAAAACAATAATTTCGAAAAAAAGGCTTATTCTGGTATGCAACCCTCTTAATTAAAAACCAATTTGTTTCGAAATTCAAAATCATCCAAACTGTAAAGGCTATTTATATCCTTACCTTCAACAACTTTAGATAGAACTATACATGCAATAAACTATATAAAACAAAGTAACTCCCACGGGTCGAACACCCCTGTGGCTCTTTCTGGTGACATGTAATTGGGCATCGATAACAAAATCGATAACTTCGATTTGGGTTATCGTTGCTGTGATACTATTGTCGCATTTTCCATATCATCGTCGTCGCCTTGCAGAACCGCAAGTCAATCGAGGTGGCCATGTCGTCGCAACTCCTGAAGTGCGTGTTTTTCATCGCATTTCTCATTTCGATGGCGGTGGTGTCGTGGCGAAGGTCCATCGTATCTTTCGACCCGACTACCATACGTGGTCAACAGGTATTGATCACTGGAGCAACTTCCGGAATCGGCAAAGCAGTCGCCTATCAGTATTCGAGACTGGGTGCTAGGTTGGTACTGACGGCGACGAACCAGACCAACCTGGACAATGTCGCGGCGACGTGTTTGCAATTGGGAGCCATCGAAGCATATGTTATCGTCGCCGATCTCTTCCACCGGAAGTCACGACAGAAAGTCGTCGACGAAACCCAGAAACGTCTAGTTGGTCTAGACGTCGTCTTCGTCGCCCATAGTAGTTTCGTCGCAGACGGATGGTGGTATGGAAACGCCGATAACATGACTTCCCTCTTCGAGGACCTCAACTTGAATTTCTTCGGTTACGCTGATCTTGTTTCCAGAACTTTGCCCTTGCTGGAGGTCAATGGAGGAGTTGTTGCAGTTGCATCGTCCATCGGCAGCCATATTGCTATGCCTTGGAGGTCATCAATGGCGGCCAGCCAGTTTGCGACGAGGGTATTTTTCCAGTCATTGAACCTTGAACTGCGTCTCCAATCTTCTGCTGTTTCGATCACATTGTGCTACTTGGGGCTGTTGGACCCAGGTAAGAAACCTGGATTAAGTGAGAAAGACAGAACTGGTAGTCTTCCTCTAGCTGTTCCTGAAGAGGCTGCAATGACAGTGGTTGAAGCAGTCAGTTTGAAACATAGTCATGTGTATTTTCCATCGCTAGGCTTGCTGGCAGTTATCCTTAACACTGTCTTCCCAGACATGGTAGAAAGCAGAATACAGTATTTGGTTTCCCAATAAGGGCATCGAGAACAGTGATACCATGAAACCTGTGAATAGCGTACCTGCTTGGGGTTGAACCATGTGGTGTGCAATGTGGAGAGATACGCTATATCAAGGTTTAGCTAAAGTGATGACCACACATCCACGGGTATACACATGTACACGCACACGAGTACATGCTGTACATGTGTGCAACTGGACACATCATGTACGTGATGTACATGTGTACAACTGGACACATCATGTAAGTGGTGTACATGTGTACAACTGTACACATCATGTACGTGGTGTACATGTGTACAACTGTACACATCATGTAAGTGTATACAACTGTAAATATGTACATGCAAAATTGTACATTTAAAGAATCATATTACCACAAGTAAGATGCACAAAGAAATATGTTGCATTTTTAATGTTTTTTAACATAAACAAAACCATAAAATTTGCTTTAAATTGGCTTTCGCTCTTCACAGGTAAGATCGATATTCTGTCCCAAGAAACGAGTGTGCAAGTTTCATTTCGCAGGTAAAACGCTATAGAAAGGTAGTTTGTTCTAGAAAATTGATCTGTGCATATTGTAAGGGTGCGCTATTTCCAGGTAGTACGCCATATGGAGGGCCGTTATTCACTGGTTTCACTGTACTGTCTTTTATGCTATTCATCCAAAGTGCTATTCATCTCATAATGAGACTACCTGGGATTTTTCACTTGGGCCTTTGCTCATAGTCCCCTAACTGCCACTTCCGCACATTTCTCGGCGTAGGAAGGGCTCTAACAGGCCAGGAAATAGATTGTGTCCAAGGATGATCCAGTAAGTGGATGGGGGATAGTACAATATTGGTTTCTTCAGTGCAACACTTTCCAAGATAGCTTCTGCAGTGACGTTGGGTTGGGCGGCCATGGTGATGGCAGTCGCATCCTTCCCCTGTTTTCGGCGGACGAAATCCAAGGCAGCTTCAGTGGCTATAAAACCAAGTCGGCACACGGTCACACTGACATTCTTGCCTCGGACAATAAGTTCCTCTCTGAGGGCAGCGAAAAAACCTTCCAGAGCGAACTTACTGGTGGAATACGACGCAAGAGTGGGCATTGCGATGTTACCGGCCATGGAGGACAACACTCCAATTGAACCACCGTTTCTGTCCAACAAGTCCAGGGTTCTGGAAGCCAAATCCACATAGGCGATCAGGTTGACGTTGAGGACCTGTTGCAGCTGGTCGACGTCGGTCTCAGTCCCCTCCCAGAAGCCACTGTTGCTGGTCACGTGGTTCAGGATCAGGTGGTCCAGCCTGCCAAAGAGTTCTTGTATCTTCAGAGCAACAACTCTGCGATGGTGGACGTCGCCCATGTCTCCTGCAATGACCTCAACACGACGTGATCCTAGTTGGTGACATCTGGAGGCGACCTGCAACAGCACATTCCCTCGACGGGCAGTAAGGAGAAGAAATGCCCCAGCTTTGGCGTATTGGTAGGCCAGTTGCTCCCCGATGCCGGTCGAAGCTCCGGTTATTAGAATCACTTTGTCCTTCATGGAGGATGGGTCGAAATAGTCCGAGAATCCCCATCTCCAGCAGACAGTGGCCAGGATGGCTGCTGCAACACCGAAAACTGCAACTCGCTTCTCCATTTACTAAAGTGACAACTGCGGAGTAGCTCTTGATTTGGCCTTGAGAAACGAAACTTAAGTTTTAGATTTCGTCATGTGACATTTTTTTTTATTCTATAACTGTGTATTATTTACATTACTGATAAGATTACTATTGTGCTGAAGTGCTCTAATAAATAGAATCGTTTCAACGAGTCATATCATCACTCAAATTCACCTCGAACACAGGGTTCCCCCCTCCAAAATTAATTTTCAAACTTCCCTGTCTTTTCCAGTGTTTCTGAGTGACATTTATTGAATTTAATTATAAATAATACGTTGAATTTTCCTGATTTTTTAAAACTAATTTTGAAAATATGCATGCGAAAAAAACGGATAAAATTGCGAAAATACATCTTACCATTGATTTTATTCACAATATCTGTCATCAGGAATACATTTCACCGAACATTTACGGTCAATCCAAATACTTCATATAGATTCATATTTATAATAATATAGATAGAAGCGATATTGAGCTAGGACCAGCAAAAACCAGCCGCTCAAACACAAGCACATTAATCTATATATGGTTTGACTAGGGGAATATACCATGCCCATAATCGGGTTTCATCGATCCAGTGAATGCTGAAAAGTCCTGTTTTTACAAAAGAAAAAAAAAATCAATCAGTGCTCTTTTTTGAAGCACCAATGGTTTTTTTAGAGAGAAGAACATCCGAGTTGTACATACATATACATACATATATAAGATTCGGTTTATATTAAAACTATGTGATATCAAAGGAAAAACAAATGGTTGCAAATATCAACGATACAAGAAAACGTGGAAAAACCGTTTTACGGATGAATGATTCGTAATAAGGGGTGGGAAGCTTGGAAGAGCAGTATTATAGATTGAGTGACCACACGAGGGGGCGCTTGAATCGCTATGCTACATTTCGAAAAAATGCTAAACGTAACAAACAATGAGATGCGATCAATGTATAAAAACAAAACCCAATGATGCTACCCAAATGTTGATTTTGGATTTGCTAACAACATGACAAGATTAAGAATCCATTAAAAGAATTGCCTATATGGTGAATTTTCAATGGTACATCGATGGCATACATGTATATATGTACATGTATGTCATCGATGGAATTTTATCAAAAAATGTAAAGGGCAAAGGATGTAGATGTGCATGCATTCATTAAAAGCGCTATTTTCAAAATTAAGCACTTTTGGAGATTCGGGTCATTTTTTATTACCTTTTCTGATTCGCTAAGCAAACATTTCAAGAATTCTGAATAAAATTATTTTTTTGTATCCCTGACTTTCAAGATATATTTGAGGGAGGAAATAATGTGATAATAATTATTCGTGTAATAGCCCCACCTATTGTTCGATGTTATGGGTAAAAAATTGTAACAAGGGAGGCGGGGGGCTTACATGAGTAAATACGGTACTTTTTGAAGGTTCCCATTGGATTGTTTAATGATTTACGTTTGGATCGAATCGATGTAAAATTCCATAATTCCATATGCTATATATTATAAATTGGCTTAATACAATGCAAGGGTGTTTTTTTTCGTTAAAAAATCTTAGCACTTCCATAACGTTGTTCCCTTTACTATAGTTTACTTAAACCTAATCTTTTCCCTAAAACTTATATTATGCAAATCTGACTTGGCATTTGTTACAGAAATCTACGTACCAACCTAGAATTTTACAAATTTCGCATGTTTATATACAAATCAGTCTTATCATACACGACGGTCACATCGAAAATACAAATTTCGCATTTTTTTGTTAAATTGACATTTTACCCTGTGATGGCTGCCCCAAATCGGAGGTATGAATTACTGAATGCGCTCGATCCTAATGCATGGGTATACAATTGTAAAAGCCTTTGCCAATAAACCCATAATCTTTTCAACACGTAAAAGCGTATTCTTTTTTTTTTTTAATGAGGATTGCCTGAAGCAAATTGTTCATGAAATTTTACTATTGAGAATATCAGATTAAAAATAGGAAAACTGAGGTGTAAGAATAAAAATAAGCAAAATTTTAACTGAAATAAGGGAATAATCCTAAAATGCATATACATACATACAGTACTTGCTTCAAAGCACAAGGTTTTCCATTAGTTTATTGCAGATGCTGTCGTTTATAACAATAAATCTAGAGGTAATGTTCAATGAAATAGACTATCATGAACCATACTATGTAACATTATTTCGAAATTTAGCACTCACTTAAGGTAAGTACAATGTATCAAATTCAAGTAAACGCTATATATTATGCCTTGAAAATGCGTTTTTCAAAGTCCCTTAAGATCCTTTCATGGATTTCCTTTTAAATAATTTAAAAATTGTTTATCTTAAAACATCAAATATAATGTTAATAAATAAATAGATAAATTAATAATTTCATATAATTAAATGTGTCAATATTAAAACCCTACAGTAGCTTCTGAATGACAAATATTAATAATGTTCGACTGCCTTTTCGTCATAAGCAACTGTCTACATTACCACCAGATATAGTTATTAGTGACGAGCAAATGGCTATTTTCCAGTGATTTAACTTGAAACAATGTTCTTGCTTCCATTTTCTGCTCAATTTTATTCCATCTTATGAATGTGTGAGAGAAATATTGTATATATTGGAAAGGTGTTATAGATTTAAATGATTCATGATTTCTATATATACGTGTAAATGCATCGAAATAGACCCATATTAGAGTTTCAGTGATTTTTAAAGCTTTTTAAAACTTGCTTCTTCCAACTGTCAGCTAAAAATCACGTTAACGATTACATGTACTAAAAATGGCTAAACGCATAAAAGCCTCTTTGGGTATTTTTCCTCCTATACGAGTGGGCATAAAATGTCCGAATAAAATAATTGGCAAAATTCATTGTCAAGTAATTCAATAAAATAATTACAAAGGTGCGCATTTACAAATGAACAGGTGTGCAGTGTTTTATGTACAGGCTATGTATAGATGGTACTGTTGTGGGAGGCAGGTAAGTTCAACGAGCATATATTTAAACGCACAACTAGATAGTAACAGGATATACCTATAATCTTACAAAAACGAACGTAAAAGAAGAAAAACAACGTCCACCAGGGGGAGAAAATGGTCAAAAATCACACAGGGTCTTTGGATTTCAGAACTTTCAATGATGTATGTGAGTAAATTTAATCTCAGCCTCAGACATCATTGCCTGGAGTTCAAGAGGTCACAGCCTCGTGACAATGGTATAGAGCTATACCGACATGGCAAGAAAAAGTACTACATGTTTTTGATAATGAGAGCTGTGAGAGGACTCGGAGTAGTATCGAAACAGGGGGTCAGGGGTCACGGTAGCCATCATCCGCCAACTTGTGTGACTATCTATTAACTCGAATACTGTATGTACACTTCCTGCTAGTACCGTAGCAGGATACCGCCTCGGAGGGTGTTTAGGAATATGAAAACATATCTGGAAGAAAGAAAAGGAGGCGATTTTGTGGTAAAACACACTGATAGGAATACAAAACGTTACTGTCCAAAATGTTGAGTGAACATCGATGTCGGTATATCGAATCAAGACAGCCGTATTTATACATTTTATACATGAGACTTCGGCATTGGCGATAATCATTCGAAAACCGTTAGTTAAGCAATGGTCGTTTTAAGGGGATTTTAAAAATTCAAGTAAAATTTAAAGTTTTCATAGACAAATATGAGGAAACTTAAGTTTGCGATTTCTGAACATTTTTAACTAGTTCGGTTGATATTTGTCTAATTAGTCCAGGATTAATAATTTCCATAATTAGCATTCCCTCAACAAAGTCTTAACTCCAATATCTAAAACAGCAAAAATATCGAATGTACATTGTAAACTGTATACCTTCCATAAAATTAAACTTGCTTGATGGGAATCGTAATTATGTACCACACCACTTGTACTTGATACCTTCATATCTTCAAGTGTTCGGTTATGTTAATTGCAGAGACGAAGTGTTGTCAAAATCAAACTTACTTAGAATAAAGAAATTACTTAGAATACATGTAGCATTTGGTATTGACAACACTTTGTCTCTATAATGTACCAGCATTATGAAATTTCAAAAGCGATCTTGCTATATAAATAACAAAAATATATACAGAAAAAAAAATCCCTTTCGAATAATATTTGTTTCCAAATCGCTGAAGAGGTTAAAATCCATATTTTTGAGTTTAATTAATTACAGACTTTTCCGCTAGTCATTCTGTTCCTGCTTGAATTTCGCACTTTCATTTTTTTTTTTAAATAAAAGGCAGAACACTATTTAAACATCATAAAGGACCACGGAAAAAAAGAATTAAGGTTAGGAGAGGAACAACAATATCTACATAAAAGAAAGCGCTTACAGGACCGTTTCTCGGACCATATCGAATTGTCGCCACCGACGAATTCCTTTGGTTTGGTTGACTGTGCACCAGACTGTTCTTGGTCCTTACTATCACGGCAGAAAAGGTACGACACGAAACAGTGCTCACGAGCATTTGAACCAACCAGGTAAAAAAATACGGGTAACAGTGACGGGGGAGATGTCTCAAAGTTCACATGTTCACAGACCCACTGTCCACCTTGTCCCCATTGTGGTAACTTCCAAAGCCAGTAGTTCCCTTGTCGAGGCCCTGTATGCAGCGATACTTGATGGCCATCATTCCAGTGGGCGATAAGATCTGCTTGGGCCTGTTCTGGCTATGGTGATGGTGATGGTGGTGATGATGCTGTTGTTGTTGGTGCTGTTGTTGTTGCTGCTGCTGTTGTTGTTGTTGTTGCTGTTGCTGTTGCTGCTGCATTTGTTGTTGGGGGAACGGCCTATGGACAAAGCCATTGGCGATTCTGGACACTACTTTCATGGATGGTCTTGGCATCTGCACCGCAGCGACCGGTAGATGCGAACTACGGTTGGGGACATTGAGGGCATGGCGGCCAACGTTAACCAGGGGTCGCTGGTGAGCCTGCGGCGCTCGGATTGTTGTCTTTAGAGGTGGATGGGGGCTGTTAGTAGCTTTGGGGGGCTGTGGGGCGAGTTTGGGCAGCGATGGATGCAGAAGAGGAGGTGGCTTGGTAGGTGGTACGGGCAACAAGGGTCGCGCATTGACCATACACCGTGAGCCTTTCGAGAGGTCCAATGCACCGAAATTGTCGTGTTTTGGCGTTTCCTCTTCCTCTGCCGTATGGTTCTCTGCAGACCCCTCCTGCACTGGGGTGGATGTGATGGTGATGGTGGTGGTGGTATCCGTGCAAGAGGTGCTGATGATGGTGGTTGTGGTGGATGCCGTAGCAGAGCTAGGAGATGTGGCATTTTCGGGCACAGCAGACACCTTCTTGATAATCTCCACTTGGGGGTTGGTGGTGCTGAGAGTGTCCCGGACGATGGACGAGGAACGAGACGCGGGCGATTGCGGAGAGGGTAGCGCCTGTGGAACGATGGTGGGCCGGGGAGGAATGGGGGTGATGCTGATGTCGGGCACAGGCAGATGCAGTGGCGGAGACGGGCTGATGTGGCCGCCGTTGATGGTTGCAGGAATCTCTGGAGGTTCCTTGCTGGCCACGACCACGAGAACCACAGAGTCCTTAGCGGTAGTGGCTGCAGGATCGGTCTCACGAGCCTGGGGTGAATCTTTGGTGGTTATGGGCACCAAGGTGGCCGGTTCCTTGGTGGTAATGGGCACGATGGTAGTGACGAAAACATCGCCGTTTTCCTTGGGGGTCTTAGCCGCCTTCGGAGACTGTGCCGCGGCTGTAACTGTGGCCACAGGCGGCGAAGGCGAGGGGGTGAGCGACACCGACACTGAGATGGCGGAGGTTGGGTGTGGTGCCATGACGCTGGGTAGAGGCAAGGAGACGGGCAGTGACAAAGGCATAGCCGGAGTTTCCTTGACACGGGGCGGAGGCGCCTCTACCGTCACTTTGGTGATTACCATGCCATGGGGCGGCGGTTCGGGGGTGGGAACTGGTGAGGGCGGTAGGTCCTTTGGTGCCATCTTGTCCGCCATGCCGTTGGGCAGTATCACCACCGGCGAAATGGGCGTGATGGTAATACTTGAAATGCCCTCCGGTCGCCTCTTGGGGGCCAACACAGGCAAAGGTGCAACGGCGACGGGGGCGACGTCTACCGTTGGTGGCTTGTCCTTCTTGGGCGCTGGCGACTCCTCTGGCTCTTTGACAAGGGTGCTGGAAGTGATGTTGCATGGCGTCTCCAGCGGTACCACTGCCGGTGTCGGGGCTGGTTTAGAAGCCTCTGGTTCAGGCGCCGCTACATGTGCTGGTGGTGCTTCGTGGAACGTCTTCTGGCGCTTCGAAGGAGGCTCGTGTTCCGGTTCCTGAAACTTGTAGAAGAACCTCATTGGACCGTTCTGTGGATTGAAAAATCAAGAGTTAGACAAGTGTTGGCGATTAAAGCAGGGAAATGATAACTAAACGAGGTACTAACCCTTCGCCACGAATATATGTAGGCAACATCAACCAAACTATAGTGATCACATAGTACATCGGACTGATGAATGATATCCACCTATTTAAAAAAATTAAAGTTATTATGTGGAATTATCAAATTTTAATTCGAAATATAATACTCGTCATATAGAGTTTACCTGATAGGGAAACGGAAGTTCGTACTTATTACGAATCAACTTTTTAAGTTGAGCGACGGTAACAGCTGCAGGTGATTGAAGGTATCGCCTGTGAGTTTTCTACATGAACGATTAAAAATGTAATTTTACATACATGTATAGCCAATGCATTTGAAATATACGTTTTTAACAAAGCCAAATTTTAGAATAAGGAGGAGAAATTCGGTTCAAAATACCTCAGGCATGTCTGGAGTTGATTCTACAGAAGTTAACTTGGAGGGGTCTCCATTTGATGCCAATTTACTGAAAATGAAAACAGAATTTTAGTGGCACAATATATGGGTATATACTTGCATGTGCATGAATTATAAGTTTAAAGTCAATTGTTGCATGCATCATTGGCTCTAATGCTTAAAACTGTATGAGCGCTTAATAGTTTCGCGTTGTTAAGCCATGCACGGCATGCAGATAGATAATATTAACATATAAGTCATGGGCGCTCATGCACTTTGATGAACCTGATATCCAAACGAAATTTAGTTGGAAAAACATACACAACGGTACCCTTACATTTACTTCTAGTTTAATTTTTAATATAGAAAAACACAAATATATATATATATATATATTGAGTCGTAAGACTGCATGCAGCTTAACCATACATGCATGCACGTTGCATTGGGAAAACATGCATAACACCCTTTAAACAATGCATGCATATGGACACAATGCATGCATACAATAACTTGATTGAGCTTAAAACAGGCCACTGACCTCTTAACCAATCTGCAGAGAATATATATAGTGGTCATGGATCATGCCCTGGGATGTATAGTACATGCATGTTTATTTAATAACTTTCATGCATGTACATGCATAGTTTTGACATACGATTTTGAAGGTTAGAGTTAAAGAAGCTTTAAAAATAGTTTGCAAATAAGGATTTAATCATTAAAGCTTATTACACCTTATGGGGCCGATACAATAAGACTGCATGCATGTGTCCTTCGCCATGCATATGCAATGTAAATTAACGCGATACACATATATTTATATAGGCTATATAGACTGCACATATAATAATATTAATACAATATTCTCAAAAAAATATGTAATCCGAAATGATTGTGTTTTTCGCCACGTGGAAAAACAACACTTTTTGAAAATTGCGCTCTTTTCCAGAGCACAAGGTGCATGGAATCGCACCCGTATACAAGAGCGCCGTAAGTGCATGCGCGCCAATCTAACGTAATAATTAAAGCAAACACCATAAATATTTTCGGCGTTTATTAAGAGTTTTAACTAACTTTATACATGTACTTAATATATCCATTATATTTATACAATATTCACGGCATAGCAGCCGCGTTTTTAATTTTACTATCAATTAAAGACTTTTCGGCTTAATTCTTATAAGCCTTAAGGTATATGTCCTTTATAATATTCTCAATCATGCACTTATAATATGCATGGAATGAATCCATGGCGAAAAATTATAAACTTCATTCCCATTTGTATATATACTGCGACATGCATGCTTATAATTATTTTTTTTCATTTTACATGCATATTTCCATATATCGAAAGTTACTAATTATAAATGTATATATGTTGGCATCCTGCAGTTATAACTGATGCCTTGCATGCGTACATTTATCAAATGCATGTTGGCTATTAAATTAACGATTCCAATGCATGTAAACTTATAGACATGTATTGAAAAAAGCATGCATGCATGCATGTCTATATTTTATATTATAGATCTACATAATTAATATAGAAAAATCAAGATTTCCAAAAACACGATATAGTTTGGACATCAACGAACGATTAATTTTATGTAAATCATACATGTCATTATTTCATGTTTGATTATACATGGCTTGCATTATAACTCACACAATGTCAACGCGGTATATCTGAAAAGTTTCTGTATATCTGCATGAAGCAGGAAAAATGCTGCACACATGAAGAGTTTGTATATATAGAAAATAACTTTTGCATATATAAAAAATATATCATTCTACATATGCATGGTTATGCCATGCATGGTATCGGATCCATTTTAAAGTGAAGGACATGCACTTTAAGCATGACAATTAAGATTTGACAATGCATGCAGACCAAAGTTTCATTGCGAAAACTTAATTTTATATACATATATAACTTCTGCATGCCATTTTCAATTATATATATATAGTTGGTCTATTCAGTATTAATTGGCTATATTATAACATAGGCCTATAAACAAGTATACCCTTGTTCTTATAAGCGGTGCAGCGGCAAATAGGCCTTTAAAATAGGCCTTTTTGACACTATCAGGATCCGCGTAATAAAACATGTCGATATCGACGATGGAAAGGTTGTGGGGCCACTCGCTCATCAAATCAAAATGATTTACTCTTATATAACTTTTATGTACATTACATGCAGTTTCTGCAAATGTCATTTAAGCATGCCTCTTCTTATACGATTTGAACGAATTATGAGCAGGTTTCGTTCGATCAAATAATCTACATCATATATATATGATTTAATATATTAACAGGAATATGAAAAATATATACTTCGTCGCGTTTTAGAGCAAAAATAGTAAACTTAACGGTAAATAACACCCACGATGCAACGGGGGACAAATCAACGTCTGGTAAGTGGCGCCACGGCCACGAAGCGGTAAACGTGTGCCGTAAAAATGCAATTGCAAATGAAAATTGCATGCTAACGAATTTCTGTGAATCAATTATGTATACAAGCTTATGACCAGATGGTGTTTGGACTGGATGTATAGACCTACTGTATATACATGTTCTTTGGTCTACGGGTCATTTAAGATTAGGCTTAATTTCAGCCAAGGGCCCATATGGTCATGAGCGCTTTATCCATCATCGAAACGTCACGAAAACAAATTTTAATTTAAGGAGAAGCGATAATTTGAGAAGGCCTATATACAGTGTATATTTATCTGCAAGGCCAAGCATATTCATAAAGCATATTAGTCGGTTTATATATTGTATACAGGCCATGTATACCTTATTTTTAAACCTGATTGATTCTCGCAAACATGTCCGTGCCTTTATTGTAGCTTATGCTATAATAATGGGGATGAATATAGCAGAGCATGCCTGTATAATGTCATGTATGCATGCAATATATATACATGTATATAAGAGCCTTAAAATAGGCTATCGTTTTAAGCCTATAAATCTCCCGACTTAAATATTCAATATGTTATTGCTTATAATCCAAGCTGATATAATTTTATTTAGCTTAAGACCTATATAGGCCTTTATTTATATTTGCAAAAAAGTCTGCATGCATGCATGCATGACGTTTGATATATGCCAATCAATTAAGTTATGTTTATACATGCATGCATTTTTTTCCGATTTTCCTACTATACATGTATATAGACTAGATCATGTTAACCCATGGTTGCATATACATGTATGTTTCTTGTATACATGTATATAATGTGCCGTTTGATTAAAGGTTGCACTTTAATCATCGCATGCACATCCAACAAGCGCCCTATAAAAATTACGTCAATGTTGGATATATATGTTTAAGTGTATATTTTAACATGTTGTAATAAATATATTAATACAAAAAAAATGTATAGAATCATTTAAAAAAACACGGGATTTTCCGTTTAAAAGCAAAAAAAACCCACAAAAACGGGGTTTTTCCCTTCACAAAAATGGCGGCAATAAAAGCCCCACAATAGCGCTCTAAGCAGAGGCCTTCTGAACATCTCCAAACGCCGCGCCGTTATAATGCCATTAAATAGGCCTAAACTTAGTCTCTGTAAATGCCACTTAATTAATCCCTTAAAAACTGGAGAAGTAGAGATTTTTGCTATTTCGACACTTCCTCTTCATCATAAATAATAAACAAGTCGCGAGTAAGGATGAAAATCGATATAACATTTATTGATATCGGCCTTTCGAGGTATCCCCTTTAAATGAAAAATGGGCGGATCTTCTTGAAACCGTCAATCAGAATCAGAAGCTCCAATCTCAGTTCGGGTACTGCCCCGTGAGAGGCGGGACTTAGGGGCAAGGGGCGTGTCACGCGAGACTTTCGCCAACGAGAGCGCGCGATAGGGGGAATTCCACAAAATCCCCATTGTAAGCGTCCAACAGTCGCTCCAACCGCAATTTAGCTCGCTGGGCGTCGGGAACGAAGGCGGTCATTCTCAATGGTTTGGGACAAATTAACACCAAATAACGAGAGTTAACTAAATCCCAAAATCGGAGAAGAAAGATGGGCCATCTAGTCTCAATTTCTTTTCGCAAAAACGAAGCTGTACTTTGGGAGCGAGCAGTAACGCGTTTTTAGGGAAAAACCGACTCTGTTTTTGGGGCACATTGAATCGTATGGTACTCATTTCAAAAACAAAGAAAACGTGTTTTTAGACATTTTCTAGGACTAAGAAATACGAACACTCGTGGTTTAGTTAAGGCATCACATATACGAATATAACAATAGCGACTAACAAACACTATATATATATATACCACAGTTCTTTTCGTGAGAATTTTCCAGTGTTTATATCATGAAGTGTTTTGGTTATACATATATATATATATATTTATACATGTATATACCGATACTAAAAAATACAATATTCAGCGATAAATTGATTCTCTCCAAACCAAGCATGCAATTGCACTTATGCATTGTATATAGTGCGTGCATGAATTCGCTTTTTATGTGCACAATTTCGACATGCAATTTTCAAAGTATGTAGCCTATACATGTATGTCATGAATCATTAAGTTTTTGTATCGTTAATTGTTTCTGTAACAAATAGGCTATACACTTTGCAATTACATTGTTATTGACTTAACTATAAAGCCAACTTTTCATGGGTGACTATATTTAACGCGATTGAAAAACCATGCATGCATGGGAATTTTCAATAAGCGTTACGTGCATGCAATTTTTTATTGAAGTGCATTAAGGCTTGGATAACATAAATTATATATGCATGTGCTTTATACGTCAAACCTGATTTTACATATATAATTCATTTCCGGGCATGCATTTATAATAAAAGATGGGCATTGCAGCATATGGACATCGATTATATATAGTCGACATATATATATGCAAGAATTTTACTTGTGCAGGTCATAAGCCTAGGCCTAAATGTTTTAATATAACTTTGCCAACATGTCACTTAAAATGGGATATTTTTATGGATTCGTGCATTTTACGCAATTTAATTTTGGCGCCATGACATGCGGCAGTACATTCATGTAGAATGGCACACCAGCGATCATTGGTTTATTTCTAAGCAACGCATAAGCAATGTACACGTTTGCCATCGAGAGATCCTGAAAGCGCGGTTTATCTGTATACAGCCTATATACTTTATTATGATTAATCATATGCGAATCCGTATACATTATTTGCAGTGTATTATTTTGTAAGATATAGATGGTGAGCAACATAAGCTAATACTGTAGTCATGTATTACAATACAATATATATGCCTTCCCATGGTATATGTATAAAGATTTGAGGAATAGGCTTATATCATCAAAGTGATGTAATTTTATAATTGGCTTGGAAAAGCTATAGGTCTAGCAAAATATGCATGCATGGACAGCAAGGTTTCCTCGTTATACTTTTTGGCTTCTACCCCCATGCATGCATGCATGTGTAAAAACTTGAGATTATATATATATTTCAATTTGTCCATTCTTCTGAACATATTAAACGAAAATAAAACACGAGAATGACTAATTATAATACCATGAATTTAAATGTACACAAATATAGTTTGTCCTGTATCTGATTTTGAGGCTGTTCGCCATTCATATGTATGATTTTAATTATTAATTTACTTTTTCATCACATAAATCAGATCAATCTTATTGTTTAAAGTCAATTTATTGCAACTGCATGCATGTTTATGGTTAATTGTCAAAACAGCTTTGATTGACTCCCCATGCAAACCCGTTTGAATATGTCAAAAAATGTTCGCGATTCCTCCATCCCATTATATAAATAATTCATTTTTACCTTTCTGTAGCAGTCCAATATTCCAAAGATAAGCTCACATCTTCGTCAGGCGTGTAGATAAACCGTTCAGCTTGTACCCCTCGGTCTTCCAACGAACTTGCGGATGATGAAACTAAAAATGGACAATATACACGATTGAGGGTCGTGTAGGGTCAAAAGAAAATGATAAATTGAGCTAAAATAAACCAACGCTACAGCAAATTATACAAATCCTATATTGCAGAACTTGAATATATAAGAATTTTCCTTGACCTTTATATATGCATAAAACATGCAGAAGTATACTACATTTCCAGTATTTTAGACCATGTGATAGATGTGACGGTATATACACATTTAAGATCTGAGAGGAGGCTCCCTTACATGCATGCATGTTATCCGGAGAAAACTAAAATTCGGGCTGCACAAATTAACGAAAAATATAAATAGAATTGATGCAAAATGAAACCAACCTGCGTCTGGATGGCTCGAATAATAATCTCGCCTCCTTTTCATTTCACCTGAAAACGTATTCAAATTAACGGAATTAGTAAATGCTCCTCATTGGTGGTCGACAGATTACCTTGTATATTATAACATGTATAATCTATGTCAATTGTTACAATATACATGCATGCTGTGGCATGTATACTACATTGAAAAATTATTCTACACTATAAATCTTAAAAATATATATTTTATCTGTTCGCGTAACAATTTGTACCATTGTTTTTACTTCTATATACATTACATGTACATGTTGTATATATAGTTTACTTTGACAAATTATAGTTTATGTCTATATTATATAATTAATCTAAAAATAGAATACACGCATGCATGCACGTAAAAAATAGCACAAATATGATACGGTTTGTGTCACTTTTCTTGTTAGCACAAGATGCCCATTGAAGTCATTCTCAATTAATCGTAAAGTTTATCAGGTAGATTTCGCGCGCAATTAATCTATGTGGAAGTCAGCGCGTATACCTTTGAAGAGTCCTGGCACCAGTTTGTAAACGATATCCTGCAGTGTTTTATCCGACCTAGAATCAGATGAAGATAAATGAATATTCCGAACAATAGGCGCACTATGAGCGTCCATAATTCACACAAATGGCGTGTGCATGCATGCATTGTTGCTATCAAATTAATTTACCTGATACTCATGAGCGGTTTGGTTTTGTGAACCTGAACGTCGCAAATCGGACAAAACTTGCTCGTCTCCAGGTACTTAACAATGCACGACCGGCAAACTAAACAAGAAAAAAAAAACACCAGCAAATTATATAAGTGATAAACACGCTTGAATTCATCTATTTACCTTGCAAATTGATGCATTTATATAGCTTCTCAGCAAATGCATGCATCATGCACGACTGAATTAAAGGCAAATAAAAAGTATTATATCTTCAAAGAAAAAGTATAAATATCGACTGTTTTTGTTTGGTTTAAATAAAAATTGAAAAATGACTTTCAAAATTAATGCATGGGGAATTTAAATATAGTTTACACAACATGTAGTGGCCTATATATGTATATTTAAAGGTACATGTACAGTATGTAATATGGGAAAGAGACCACCTCTGTCATGGCGACACACAAATTGTCTGAATATATATAGTGACCACGTGTCAATTTTTTCAATGAAAATAGCTGCAATTAAATAAATAGTTCAGTGACATACATGTATATCCAACGAAAAATTCGCCAGAAACTGGCAAGGTAATTTCAAATGGGAGTTCCATTATATATTATACACAAGCTTTATTAAAAGCCGGCCACGTGCACACGAGGCAATTTATTGCCTGAAATAAATTTTCAAATAATTTTCTCGTGTGTGTTGAAATAGAAATTTATTTCTCGAATGGAATTAATATTCTATTCAAGAAATTTATTTCAGTTTCCTGACCAATCACGAATCAGGAAAATTTCACGTGCACACAGCTAACATTCAAAAATGGCGGAAAAACAGTTAACCCGACTTTGGACCTGAAATGAGATTTTCCAGTTAATAATTTTATATGAAGAACTTCCTTTTCTATATGATGATGTCACAATGCTGATTATCATATTAAAGTACTACGAAAATCAGCATTGGAAAAAATCGCTACACTCTTTGACAATTGCACAGGTGAGTGAAATTTAATATGTGGGAGCGTAAGTAGGTGTAGGCTATTTCCACGGCCCATCTGTCAATGGTTTTATGAGCCAGTGTATCTGTGTTTGGCTACTGTTAAACCGCATATCCCCTGCACAATAAATTTGACCATTCTAGAGTCAAATTTCGGGATATTATTTAGCAGTAGCCAAATTGTAAACAGATGTGCTTGGCTCGCTCGTAAACACACACAAACAAAAATTTATTGCCCAGAAATAAATTTCTAACAAATTTCTGAGATTTATTTCAGGCAATAAATTGCCTCGTGCGTGGCCGGCTTTATACTTTAGTCATTGTGGCAATATAGGCCCCTATAGAGTTAAGGCCCTGCAGCGCATACCCTCTTTAAAGGAGACCATGTTGGAGTCTATAGATATACATGTACATGATAGTTGCAACCTTTAAAAATAAGCTCTCCTGTGAATTGGACCTAACACTTTTCGGACCAGCCATGCAGTTAATCACTGCAGCAACGTATATAATGTATAATGTATATACATGTGTATATCCTTTGGAAAGCTTAAATATGCATGCATATAATCTTCTGTTATAATAGTTTTAGGAAACTGCCAACTTTCATCAATGTTATACATGTAGCAATTAATTTACAGAGAACTTCTCTTAAATGCATTAAATTGAGCTTTTAAAGCAGCAAAACCTTTAAAATTACAAACTTCTGTGTCAATTAACGTGTCGCTTTCTTATACATAGAGGATATCAGTGACAAATTTTGCATTTATTTGGGGAGATCTCTTTAACAGTTTTTCTGCAATACTTAAATATAACGAGTAATGTATATACAATTTTTAATTAAGTGCTGGGTTAAAGCCATGCTATTATATATACCGCATTCATAATTAAGAAAAAAACAAGGCTTATATAAGTCTGTTCCAAATATACTCACATGAATGAAGACACTCGATGATAGTGGTAGCGTCCACATAATAGCCGGTGCATAAGACGCAGGTCAGATGTGGGTTAAGGTCCGTGATCTTGAGCCGCGTTGCTTTCGCCATCATGATGGCCATAGAAGTTGCGACCTTCCGGAAAGACCCCTCCCCAACCGAGCTTCCCTTACGAGTGGTCAGTGGCACTTCACCGCAAACATTAACACTGGCCCTGGCCCATGATCTGGCATCCAGATGGGGCCCAATTATTATGCGGTTACACTATACAACGAAACAACCTGCAAGAACAAGAAAATGCGTTTAGGTATACATGTATGGTCGATTTTTATAAAAGTGAATGCCTTGCAAATCTGCATTGGAACAACTTCTAAATTTTCTTCATTGAATGATTGCAAAGGTATGAAATGCAACGGACTATTTTGCATTCCATGGTAAGTATATACGACATTTTTAACATGTATATACGAGCTATTTCAAAATAGGGAAATCAAAAATGGGATTTTTAAGCTCTTGCATCCAAATCCCAACACACAAGTTTTGAGTAAATTATAACAATGTAAATTTAATGCGATCTTATAATTTCCTGAAATCAAACCCGATAAAAGTAAACTTGTCAACAATGCGTATATGCATACATTCTGCTAAAAATTTACGATATAACATGCCTGTGCAAAGTTTTCAACAACATTATCAATCCATAGCAATCCATATTGCACGGACTCAATCTTATTTATACACATGCTTCGGAATATTTTTTTTTTTTATTTTATTTCTTTAGTAAGCAGAAACAATAAAAGATACCATAATAAAAATCTTTCTCTCGTCTGTTATCCAGTGTATGTTGTTCATTACATGTACATGTATCGATTTGTCTTGAACATTTTTTCTATAGAAAATTCCTCGCTTTTTCACAAAGCTGTCGTTGTGGTGCATGTATATGTTAAGGTAAAAAAACACGCAGAAAATATTAAAACAGCGTTTAAATTTTGTTCATGAACATGTAGTAAATTTTACTTCGCATGGTTTTGATTCCCAACAAAAGATGGCAGTATATATCATAAATCAGGAAATATATATATATATATATATAGTGAATGTCATTTGAATCCGGGTTTTTATATATTAGTCCCTGGTCTATAAATATATGATATCCACTTCACTTAAGTATAAGCATATAATTTGAATTTCAAAGTATGTCATTTTCACCAAAACGTTAATTACAAACAGTAATCTACATGTACATTATAGCCTATACTCGCCATTATACAATGTACAGAAAATCTTAATTTCTCATGAGGAAAATTCAGTTAGCTGCCTGACATTGCATTCTGCGTCACAAAAAAAAATTCAGATGAAACGATTTGCAGATAATTCTAAAATACTGTTCGATATTCTATTTGAACTTATTGTAACTCTTTAATATTTTAGAATATTTAACTCAAAAATCATGTAACCAATCAGCTTAAATCCCACTTTAAAAGATTATAAGCTCATAGAATATAAAAACAAATTATAAAAGCTGAAAATATATTTTTGAATTACATGTTTATATTTTTTTAAATTCTTTCAATGACACATTAAATAAATTGTTTTCACAACGACGTCATCCATCATAATTTTGACGTGGTAGTCAGTCCAAGGACCTCACGACTATATATATATAGCACAGATTCTCAGAAAATCTACAGTGGAATCTCTCATCCCCTTTAATGTGGATGGAAGTGTGGTATGAACCCAAACAAAGACCTCTGGATGAGACGAAATCGTTATCCTACTCTCTTCCATCCTGCTTTAACCTCGTTCAGTTTTCCACAGAATTCTCGTCTAACTTTCCCTATTGCCGAAAATGGACTTTTCCATCCCGCCTAATCCAGCGTTTCGTTGCTGGCACGAAACCCATTTCAGCTGAAGTAGGTGGCGCGGCATCCCCTCCACCTCTGAAAAGGGGGATTACACGGGTGGCATCAGGACGTATTATTACAGCCTTATTTATGATACAGAAGCTAATGCGCAGGCCCTTATTTACGCTCCACAAAAACCCCTCTTTTCTTCGGACCAATCGATAGAAATAAAGGCCAAATCAACAGGGACCAAAATCACCAGATGCACAAATAAATAAACAGACAAACTTTCCGGCACTATATATATGTATATTCATTGAACAGAAAAAACTGAAAGGAGCAGGATGCCAAATAAACATTCACTTGGCTCCACGTGACCATACCCAAAATTACAGTCGCCCTATGTTCAATGTGGGCAGGTGTCCAATCTCTGCAGGTATTTATCTTCACATTCTATATACGTGCTCGAGGGGACCATATCCAAGCTGTCCGAATTTAAACCGATTTTGTTGTACCTGACACATCAACAATGTATAAATGTAGGCCTACTGCATAGGCTATGATGGCATATGGTAAATGTAACAATAATTTTTAAAGACAATTACAGGCTTGCATGCAAAACATACTTTGGGGTTGTGGCTATAATAAAAAGGTCGTACAAATTAATGAATATATCGCCTACACTTGAATGGATTTAATCTCAATATGTGGGGTGATATTCATACAAACGATCAAGCAACGAGAAATATGACTAAAAAATTAATAGCCAATAATAGCCATGGCATCAAGAACTTAATTCATAAGTAATCTCTATAGTCCAAATTAAAAATTAGCGTCTTTTTTATTGAAATAAATTCATTTAATTTGTTAATCAAAAAGGCCTTAAGACATAAAGAAACAAACTTATAAAGCCTACGTTTCAAGATTTCGAAACCGATGGAAGAAGGGTATTGTGATACGACACATATTTAGTCCCGTATATAGCCTACCCAACTTTCCATATAGGGACAAGTCGTTCATCTTGTAAATACACAAAAGGTCGAAATAAATATTTTAAAGAGTTAAAAGGCAATAAGACCTTTTTAAAAAATTGCCGCTCAAAATGTGGCTAAAATGGGGTTCACAACGACGCTCCAGTCAAAGATGTCAATTTTAGAAATACATGTACTCAAATTTCTGTGAGAAATATCAAAGCAATCTCTCCAGTATGTTGTAAAATATGCCAGTCCTCCATCAACCATAGGCTTTTTAGAGATTTGAGAGTTTGGGGGGAGGGGGGGGAAACAGAAACGCGGGGTTTTCATAATTTGTTTTAGATTTTTAATGAAGAGCATGGAATATGAATCTCATTATGTATAGAATGAAGAAACTTATTCGGATCCGTGCAATCTTAGAGCCTCCTTCCTTGCCATTCCCCAATTACATGACGATCAATATATACATGTATACCCAAGTTTAATTCACTGAAGGATGCTATCAGCGCCAAAATGCAGCAGCGGCTGTTTCAGTATGTGTTAATACAGAAGCTTGTGGGTGTTGATGCCCCTCTCCCCTCCCATCCACAGATAACGTTTTGTAGGCCCTTGTGGGGGAAGCAGCATGCAGTATTGCAAAGAGGATTTCAATCCTGACTCGTTTTGTGTAGAGGCACTCAGTGAGAAGACCTATAATCTGATTCGCATTAACTAGCTTGGAGTAGAGGAGTGAATAGGGGTGTGATCAAAAACGGCAGACCAAATATCCATTACGTTCGCAACTGTACTTCTATCACAAAATAATGTTATAATTCCATGTAGGGCTTCTCATAAATGTATGGCTTGCTCAAACATGTCGACTGTATAAGTAGGACTGTGTTGCTAAATTGCTATAATTGTAATTTCACACCTGAATTCTTAATTGTGCAGGTTGGTTATAGACTCAACATTTGAGGATCATATAGCCCTCACCTTATTCTTATGTTGATAACATGTAATACTCATAAACTCCTATGTGTTTTAACAAATTTTCACAAGATCCTAAAAGAAAGCAATTAATGCATGGCTTCTTGCTGCATATACAATAAATAGTTTATCAACAATATATGATTGTTCATTGTGTACGTGTATATTTTGAAGGTTCATTTAGGATTATAATAAACTGGCCTTATTGACTATACATGTACTAAAAATGTTATCAACAAATATGGTTTATAGTTGAGAACAAATATCAAAACAGACCACTAATTTGTTAATTAAATATTTACCTTGTAAATAATCATATAATGAATCCACTTTGAAAAAATTATCATTACCATTCATTCAAAATTTACAAATGTATATTTTTCGCAACACTGGCGAGGACCAAATGAACAAAGAGTATAAATGCATGTGCTAATCGCACCGCAAATTGCAAAGATTGGTCGATTACGCGTGTTTACGCAATATTCCTATAGGTTCGGTTCTAGGGTATCGCGAGTTCACTGTATATACACGAGCAATTTGATTGCAAAGAGGAAAAAGGTAGACCTAACATGACAGCCATTTCCGGGTTTAATTGCATTGCACATACATGTATATCCTCGGGAAACGAATATCAGGAACGTGAGTTAATGCACCCCAACCCTAATTAGCTGAATATATGACTTCTCAATACATGTGCAGAGAGTTGTGTTTAATATATGGCATATAAGCAAAGCAGCATTTGAAAGGCACTAAATCGCCACCTATATATTCACTGTAATTCATTTCAGTGTCAGAGCGGCAGAATTTATAATAGCAAGCGGATGTACATTTCATTGTGTGAGGATATTGAACTCCTTTTTCCTCTTTGGTGCGCATGTTCGACGGTTTTGGAAGGTCTTTGGGATCTACAATGTTCGAACAAGTTCACCCAAAATTATATAAATGTGCAATTGAAATAAAAAAATAAACCCCTGATAAAATTGGTCGATTCATGTTAAAATTCAGCTCATTATATCAGTTTTGGATTGATAATTTATTTTTGAATAACTATATGCAAGGTTGATCAATCAAATATATTGTCAAAAGCATGAGAAGGCAGAGTAATTTTTAATTCAATTTAGGAATGTCTTTGTTACAGCTGGGCCCTTATATTGTACAACCTATATAGCGCTAAAATAATTGGCCATACAATCTCCTGACATATGTCCTGACAAAAATTTGTTGAAATGTTCAAAACCTATACGCAATTTTGATCTGTGACCCTCATCTGCATTCGAGCCTCACGATCACCTGAGCAAAAACTTGCAATTGATAAATAAGCCTACAGTTTTGATCCATGCCCTATAGCTGCTAAGCCTGTTTTAGGTATACACTAAATTTTGGATTCCACCTTCATGTGGGTACATTTTCGCTTTGAACCTTCACGAAAACTAGCAGGTCCTGCAGGCACGCAAAACGGCCATGCTTGACTGTGCAGAGGACAATTGGTACGGCAATTAATCAAGATGATTAATGACCACGCAGGTCTTTTCAGTTTTCACGAACTTTTTTGTCGTCGTCGGCAACAGCCGGTTTTCAGGCCTACATTTCCAGGAGGAATTCAACCGTTATAAAGGTTCGACTTCAGACTGATTCAAACGACAGCTGAGCATGCGCAGAAAGGACAAAGTGAGTGATGCCATCAAACGCCTGCATGCAATGACAGAAACTTTGTATGCTCCAGATATATATAATAATAAACATCATTATGCAAAAGTATTACTTGTATATACAGGGGCAAATACTAAATTTCGTATATTTTAATGAGGTTTCTATATACAGAAAATAAATTTTCAACTTCCCAGACTTTTCCAGTTTTGAAAATATTTTTCCCTGACCATCCTGACTATATATGAAAATTCAAAACTATGGCAATATGTCTAACATTGCAATGTTCTGCAAATGCCCACATTAAAACTTCATCTTGGTATCACACACGGGTTGAATTCCCTCTTCACTTTTTCAAAATGAATCAATTTTCCATGACTATTTGAAGTCTATCAACTTTAACTGACAATTCCAGTAATGGGGCAACCCTGGAATTATACTCATGAAATACGTACAGTAATTTTTAAAACTACAGTACTTGAGTGTATATACATGTATACTATAAATAGTATACTATAAATCTGGGGAGACACTAAAGTTTGCATAATTGATATGAATATATTTACAATTGTATATTAAATGTATACGCTCGCAGCATTAGCTATCAGTATACAAAGGACTATAGAACAGCAGGCTTGTTATGACGTCACTCCCGTCAAATCTGGGTCCCTGTATCGTTGCTTAGCAACCGAATTCAACGCCTCATTGCATGTTTAAACAGGCACTTGTCAAGCTCAAGCTGGCATGACAAGTCGCTTGACGTCAGGTGAGTTTGATGCGATTTGTATTGAAAGGGTTATACTCATTGAAAGCGAAGACGAAACAATAGGCAAGTGTGTGGCACACGATGGCCACGTGCTCGAACAAAAAGTCCACGAGGGGGCACCTTAGTAAAGGTCACACAGTGACACGTGACTAACACTATGTGGGTCAAATGTAGACTTTCCGAGAGCGTGCACTGGCTCTAAAAATGCATAACGTTGAAATTGACAACGTGCATAAGCAAATGTACATGTAAACGTATACATGTAGGCTACATATAAAACCAACTGAAATTAGGTGGCATATTTCTATACGTTTGACCAGAAATTTGTATACAGTATAGGCCTGCATATATGTGTATATATATATATATATATATATATATATATACATGATTGTTTACACACTGCAGTGTCAGTATACCTTCGTATCAGTATATATACATGTACACTATAATGTACATATACATGCATATGAACATGCGTATCAGGGATGCATATTGTATATGAAACCAGTTAATTGTTTCTAAATCCAGCGTAAAATGCCACTATTTAAATATTTATCAACGTGTCAAATATATTGTATACCATACACCTCTCGGCAAACTATATGTCATAAGGATGGCACGCATGTATATCAATTAAACGACAGTCAAAGGGGTTTGACATGTCCATTTGTGGGCTTATAAGTTTATAGCGTGATTAAAAGAAGCCATGCATGTCATGTGGTTTGTTACCGTGGCTTTCCGAATCTCTCATTTGAATCGCAGATAACAATGGCAAAGACATACGTGTTACGTAAGTTAAATCCGACCTTGAACCTTTATCAAGAGATACCATTTACACGCATGCTGCAAGAAGTGCAGCGAACTTATCGATTTTCCGTCTTTCTCGCGTGACTCTCCCCCATATAAAGGATCATACCATTTTGGATATCAAATCCGAAAAGGCCGGAACTGAAAATGTTATTAACGAAAGGTCCATTGCTGTTGACTGTTCAGTACAAACACCCCTGCAGCATGGAACGTCAATTAAAAAGGGAATAAATGTGCTAAAGGCTTAACATGTCGCATATACACATGTATATTTATACCATATAATGTATGAATTAAGCCCATCTGCACTCGTATTGCAGAAGTTTGTTCATTATAATCTGTATATATATACATTCCTGTCATGCAGTTAAAAATCGCGAAATATTTTTTTTATAAATTACAAATATTTCCATGATAATATAAATGTGCACGCATTATACTTGGTTCACCTTTAAAATTAAAGGTTTTGCTTGCAAGTTTGATATACGGACATTTATATACTAAAAATTTAAAGGATTCATGTTTATAATTCGAATTATGGACCTCTTTACGATATAAAAAACACTGTACGTATACCTATAATCTTAAAAATAAAATTATTTTATTTTAAAAAAATGTAAAGTTTTGAGTTTATGTGATCACCCTCAATTCTTAAAGAGCATTGTACATTTATAACACTATTCTTTAGAACTTATTTTGTACAAAAACTCTAGAAAAACCGCATCCTACATTTGTGTACAAAAAAAAAAATCAGAATTATAGAAGAAGACAGTTGGACATCTTTCGTACTAAAAAAACGACGCTTTTGGATCGATAAAATGAAGTCGTTGTACGAAATTGGATAGGTGATGCACGTATAAACGTCTACCCGTGACACTGTATAGTGAGTATAGATGCCGCCCGATGATACACTCGAATATCATCCTATACACGAAACGGCCTAATAATGAGGGGTACCACCACCGTCACGGTTCAACGTACAACTGACTCCCCCGCTTAAGTCAACGGTGCCTCCTCTCTCGCCTTCAGACTCCAAAAGACTTAAAAGTCGGGCACGGGGACTCCCCTCGAAACCGCACGCACTCATCGCTCATCATTAGGGTCCTAACCGCGAGGGCCCGAGGGACCTAAAGGAAGGTCACGTCGAGGGTAGCACAGTGGCGATCCTTGAAGGGAAGGAAGGAGAATACAGAGATGACGTCATGCAGGGGGATATTTTTAGCTTCTGTGCACGCCATAGCCTTCGGAAGAGTTTTTCAGAGTATGTCTTGGCATTTGCTTTTAACAACTCCTTTATATGTCACTGGAATGGCATTCTATTCAACGTCTCCCAATATTTTACGCTTTAGGAATGTTTACACATACGTTACCATTTTTGAAATAGTCACCAAGTCCTGTAAAAACAGCAATTCAAACTGCATTGTGTGTATACTCGCAGCAGTCCGTGCAACTAGTTTTAATTTATTGTTCATTTCTTCAATCGGACCAACAAGAATCTTTTTAAGGCGCTTGTAGCAACAATTTCTCGGGTGTGCAGCAATCTCCTAGAAAGATCAATTTACATTGTGGCTGCGGAAAAACACGACGTCCAGGGCAAAGATAAGATACGACCATCTGGCCAATATCAGATTACTGACGAAAAGAGCCAACACGCCAACTAATTTATTTACTGTGGAACTGTTTACGACTTCTTTTAACCCAGAGTGCCCCATTGACAAACACTCCATGAGTGTCTTGCCATCTTGTCATAATATATTAGCGCCATTTTGGACTCACTTCATTCGCTCCTTTCAAAAGATCATGTGCAGCAAAACCTGTTCACTTTGATCATCCATGATCTCTGCAGTGCTAAAACCATTAAATTATAGTGCAAACAATACATGTAATGTTACTTTTTGTGTGACAATCTATGCAAATGAATGCATAAAGCTCAAACTCCTGAGAAAATTTGCAAAAGTATAAGTTTAATGAATGTTATAAGTTTACGTTTATATACAAATTGTATACATGTATACACACATTATCTTTCATGTTATTAAGCAAATTGAAAACAGTTATTTACAGAAAAAGCATAGGAGAAATTTGATTTTTAAGTGCTTGTATATATCCAAATCTTATTTGAATAAGATCGGTTTTACCTAATTTTAATGAATTGAGTGAATGGCGTAATGGACATAATTCCCAATCACCGCACGTATATGCCGTTAGTCCTAAATTTGTACAACCAAAAATGTGAATGTTGAAAATGTATCAGATTCTGTTCACCAGTTGCACGTGCCAAAAGCATAAATTAAAAACAAAAATGTTGTCCTCGATAAAACGTATAACATTTCCGCGGCCTGTTTGCCTACATATTTTTCAACGTCTGCTTCTTTTTTTTTTTTTTTTTCTTATTTTTTTCATTAAATTCGCAAAAGAAATCTTAACTGCTAAGTGTGTCATCGAGCTCAATTAGCTGACAAGTTGTAAGTCTTATAAGACTATAAAGCCTAGCTGAGAGCAAGATATCTTTCGTATATACATGTACATGTACATACAATTACACATTTAATTTAATCGTTGCTATAACGACAATAGAGACCTTATCATATGTTTACAATGTAGATCGCTACATGTATATCAAAATGCTTATGGAAATTATTACTATAAACGTGCTGCATGTAAATGCTTGTGCAAACATGTCTGTTACAAATGCACGCTTAGCACCTGCTGTTAATTTTGCAACATTGAATCAGCTTAAGTTTAAAGATGAACATCATGTTTCATATGAACTTCACTGAGAGTAAACTTAAAAATTGTATAAGTTCGATTAAAATTTTATGTAAACGTGGAGATTATAGCATTTAATAAGCTCGTGTGAAGTAGGCCTATACAATTTGTGCCCTGCACATGTGTGTGTGTATATTGCTACCTATAGATCTTATTTTAAACCTAAATTGGATTACAATTATTTTAATTTTTCAATGTCGTATATGAACTTATTTTATTGCAGTGCACACGACTGTCATATACATGTTAGAGGCCTACATGTAACTTGGCACAATTTATTTTAATTTATCTTCGATCCTATAACCCCAGGACCCGTGGTTTAAGCCCTAATCTTGAGCATACATCGTGTTCTCGCGACATTTTTGACTTTGCGAAGACAATCGACAGCCTTCTTTTTTGGCAAAGTAGACCCCCCTTAGGGTCGTGCGGGTGCATACCAATTAAGGATGCATGAACGATTTATGTGGCATGCACGGTACCCACGCGTCTGCTGCGTATACGAGCGTTTACACAGACCTCGTAACCCAGTAACCGTGGCGACAGTGGCGAGAGATCAACGTCCACTTCCGTTGCCATTGTCTGGCTCGGGAGGGACGCCAAAAATAAGCACTTTCAACAGGATTTCGATGCATTTGTTTTTGCACAATGGGTGCTCTGGGGTGGAAAGCCAGTGCATGCACACGGGGCTTACATACCTCCACGGAGAGGGCGATTTAGACAACCTTCACTCTGGGACCCCAGTTCACACCTATAGACCGTCCTACTTGCAACAGATTATATACAAATCGCCTTGTCCACAAATCTCACCTTGAAAATGTCAAAAGTCAGATATTCGTGGTTATGTACAGTGCACTTTTATCTGGCATCAATATGCACACGTAATCTGCACACTCAGTATACATACATGCTCGTAAGAAGTACACGGCATTAAATTCTAATTTTTATATACATGTAGATTGTTTGGGTCTTGGACAAATCGTTTCTTTGAATTGCTCTTGGTGTGTTTAATGCTACGTGTATATGTGACAGGTCAAGGTCACATACAAGCATCTGGAACATTTACTTGTAGGCTTATACGTTATAAATGAGTTTCAAGTAGTAGAAACGAGTAAACATCATTTGTCATGGAATATATAGATACATTATGAATTATTCTAAAAAAAATACATGTACTTGCTTTACATTATAGGTTTTTTGACCACGTTTCGCACTTACATACTGTACATCTACTGTATACATGTGAAATAGGTAAAAGGTAATGTCGAAGGTAGTCATGTTTCTATGACCTACTAGTACATGGTCTCACGCTCACTCTAAAAACATTAGGTTCATAAAAGGTTCTTTAGAGAAATTTCGCCATTTTTTTTAAAAAAATAGGTTTTTTAAAGAACCCATAAGAAGGTTTAAATTATAGAACCTTAGCAGGTGCATTTATGAACCAGTAAAGAGCTAGTTCAATTGATAGAACGTAAAAAGGTGCGATAAAGAACATTTGTAAAGGTTCAATTCATAGAACCGTGAAAAGTTACATTTAAGAACCTTACTAGAGGTTCAATTTATAGAACCTATTTGGGGGCTCTTCATAGAACTTTAGAAGGTTCTGCTGGTGTAGCAAGGCATTGAACCTATAAAGGTTCTATATGGTACAGCTTTTTTTTTTAAGAGTGTACATGTACCACTTTCAAGATGGTCATTTTAGCTATCATTCAAGTACAATGGGCAAGATACAGCTAGCGTATTGAACTACATGTAGACCTACATGTATTGAACTGGTATAAGTTGCTGGAAAGACACCCATGTTAAAATCGAAAATGTCAAAATAAGAGGTCATTATACAGTGGTGTCCGAAAAACAATTTACAACACGACATATTGAACCTCTCGATGTAACCAAGAAAGACATCTCTCCCATCCTCTCAGTATAACGAACGAATGCCCCATCCCCTTGGCGTTCGTTATATGGAGAGCCGATAATACATGGTTCTATGAGGTTCTATATATAGCACCTTGATAGGTTCCACCAGATCAGGAAGACCATTCTAACGCCAAAGGTTCTATATATGACATAAATGTTTAGTGTAGTAATATTGCAGCTTAATGCGACACATGAGCGGTGCCTAGCAACAGCTCGGCTTTAAAGGCAGCCTTGTTACTACCGTAACTACTATATAGCTCAGTCCATTTTTTCGCTACCCCCACATGCACTAACCGGCCTTATCCCGTATAGCCCTCCGCTGGAGAGCAATGCTGGCACCGCATTGCCCACGCCATATCCGAAAGAGCATTAATCCGAGCCAAACAGCCTTTGCACGCAAAAGGATAACCTTGGCCTGCCTTTTAAGCCGCCTACGTCAGCGCATCAAAAATGAACAAAATAGTCCCCGCTATTCGATAAGAGATGGCGGACATTCCCGCTTATCGATCCGGAAGTGTAAGCGAGGTCCTTGTGCAGAGAGAAGGTCCCATGATCCCCCTTTTTCGAGCCTTTACCAAGGAGGCCTGCAGTTGTGTCAGTCAATTCTCGACCCAGGGTACAGGGTTGCTGTGGGTTTCTTATCTATACGCATGCAAGTTAGTTTTGTATGAATGGCCACCTGCGCCATTAAAACAATCTGTCCTATAATCAACAGCCTTTTTTTTCGGGGCGGATTTTCCAATGCCCTGGACTGTCATCATGGGCCGAGACGAGGGGGCGCTATCATCGCTCGGGATCGTTTTTTTTAACCCTCATTTTCCCATGGCATTTATGAGGGATGGGGAATGTTTTGCCGAATGGGTGTTGGTTGATGCTCAATGTGTCAAGGGTTGTTTGGATATCAGATGCGTGTGAAGGTTACCGAAACAACTCGAGTTGGAACTTGATAATAATGTACACATCATGTGCTAGGAGGTTTTTTTTTCCTCTCTTTCTTTTATCCAACTTTTGACTGCGTGATCCTATGGGATTAAATTTTGTTTTGAACTCTGATCCTGTTTAAAGAGATTCTAGTCAATACACATAACAACTCACTACAATACAACATTAGGCCTATCAATTCAAGAAAGATAAAAGATGAAGAAACGCAAAATTTGATGGAAAAACTTTAAAGAATTCATCATCCCTTAAGTTTTCAAGGAACCCCGATATAGGCTACCACTATCAATGATATAATGTTGGAAAATGTTGGTACCTTTATAAAATATTGTTGATGTACATTACTGGTTGAATATAAGGCACCACACTGCTATAATACAAACAAATCTGACACCTGTTATAAAAATATAGGAAGAATTTTGGTCTCTGTATCATCAGAAATTCTTAAATTTTACTGAATACATGTATAACATTTGCTTGATTATTTATTAAACTGCTATACAGGATAGGAAAATAGACATTTTGTACCGAAATTTCCAACATCAACTGATGTTTAGCTCGAATTTGTTATAACTTTTTCGAGAGGTTATAAAAATTCAAGTACATTTCTCGATTTTCCAGAAAACCGGACACTTGTGTTTATACGCATGATTGTTGATTCCATACTTTTAACATATATCCTTATAACTGGGAATCTCGCAAATGTATCCACATATATTGGAGACTAACATCAAAGGTAGAACTGCTAATCCATCTACAGCCTCAAAAAACGAGAAAACATGTGTTTCTATAAGGACGATGAAAAATTAATGAACAAATGTTGTGGAATGGATGCATTTTTTCCCAAAATGCAACGTTATAGAGCATCAAGCCATGCATGCGTTAGAAATAACTGCGTGATGTTCAAATGGTGAACACGTAGTCTTTTTTTTTCCTCCTCCGAAATTGCTTTTATCTTCGTTGAATTATTCGGCCGAGGATGAGTCCATGATGCTCGGGAGGGAGAGGGGGAAGCATAAAAGCATTTCAACCGCCGTTTATTGACGGCATTTCAAGAAGGCTATTAGATTATCTCGATCCCCGTGGGCGAAATCACGCCAAACAGCGTATCAGCCGCCTTGTCAACGCCTCTCCAAAGCACACACTGGAATTCAATAAATGTGGGGAGATAATAAAAATCCATAGAAACACACCAGATTAGGCCTACGTAAATAGACCATACGAGGGTCACTACCCACCTCACAGCACTATTAGCGACAAAAACAGTAAGAAGCGACACCCTAAACCAGAGATCCTACATGCAATAAGACATTAACGTTTATGCAAATGAGGGCTTTAACACCCTTCCTCTTTAAATATAATACATTGAATATACTGCATATACATGTACATGTATACTGGACTTGTACATGCATAGCGTATGTGTTCATCTCGAAACACTCTATTCTCACCGACCAAATCAAGTGCACTGATATAGATCCAGTCTTGATCGAGTTGCGCGAATCCAATCAAGTTGTCTGCTCCACTTGATGTGCATCACGTCTTTCTGTCGTCTGCACCTCGTTTCAAAGTGGCTTCACTTTTATAGTGTGTATGTTGTCCTCCATCTTGA
>JAQGCC010000627.1:0-32972 GCA_034698905.1 Xestoiulus laeticollis
CAACCGGTTAACCAGTTATTTTCTACAAAAAACCGCAAAATCACGGAGTTACAAAGGCGAACCTGAGTACCCTTATTATTACATTCACCTTTTAAATGTTGCAAATATTTGATCGACCTTGTAATCCTTGTATGAATTTATTGTGAATCGATAACCTATAGCCTACATAACACAGACCCACAGCCCTATAAACTTTGATATTTCAGGGAAACTTGCTTTTTTTGAAAAAGTTAGGAAAATTCAATATGGCACACAGAGTCATTCGTGCCTCCGTAGAAATAGAAAATAATTTAACGTTAATAAAAACTGACATTACACTGCTTTTTAATCGTTAAATAAATACAATGTATAATGTACATGTACATGTATGTTTACCATTGCAACTACATGTACTAGTATTTAATGGCTCGAATATTGTCTAACTTCCTTATTAATTGAGATTTGACTAGGGGTAATACTGTTTTAAAAAGTTTCTACATGTATGTAATTCACAGTGTAAATTGTAATTCGGTATAGTCAGGGAAAATTATTTTAAAAAAATGGAAAAGTAAAGAAAGTTGAATTCTTCGATTCTGTGGGAATCCTTTGTAAATTTCAATTTGAAAATCCAAATGTAATTTGCATAATAATGATTTGAAATTATCCTTATTTTTTTTTAAACAAACAGACTTAGAAATACTTTACAGTTACCAAAACAAAATTATTTGATTAAAGTGTTCGAAAGGCAGTGGTCAGTATACTGTTGCATAAATCAACAAACAAATATAAAGTACACGCAATACAATTTAACTTTTCAGAGTTTCATAGGCCTATTTGAAGATGTTACAGATTCAAATAAAAAATATTATGAAACAGTTAATGTACATGTAGGCCTACATGTACAGTGTAGGTGTATTTTTATTATTATTTTTATTATTGTAGGTGTATAGGAAAATTTTATTGGAAAGAAAATATAGAGTAATATTTGGTAGTGATATTTTCTATATTTCATTGCTATGATCCATCCTTCCAACAGTCAGTTTGATGACCTCCTTGGACGATACCTAGAGGTGGAACTATATGCATTTTGGATTTCAAGGAATGAAATAACGAAGTGAGGTGCGATTGACCCTGAATCACCTCAAACCTAGAAAATACAATGCACACAAACGTCCATTAAATGCCATTCACTTTTCTTGGCAATGCACGAACAAGTTCACAGGGCTGCACACGTTAATGCTAATTAAGATTATACATATTCATCAAATTGTTAGCCTGTGAATTGAATTTGGCAGTGGTTAGTAGTTCTGTATGTCAAATAAAATGTCAAGAACCTCGTTTGTTATAGTTGAACGACGTTGTACTCGAATGCCAATGAATGTACGTATACACACATGTTCTGTAAGATTTTGTTTTCTCTTAGCTGATTAAGAATTAGCATGGCGACGGAGGGCCTGGAAAATATGCACCACTTTTACTGACTCATTGGTGCAGCAGCAGAATGTGGAACACGTTGTTCCCATTTTTTAAAGCCATTGTCATAGGACAAGTTTGTTGGCGTGGGCTGTTAACACGTGTAGGCATATCAGCCATTGCGTTGCATCTAATTATTTTGGCATGTGTAATCGAGATGGTGTTTCCTCGAACCCATGAAATTAATGAGCATTGGAAATGGTGGGAAAAACTGCAGGCCAGGGTGCATGCCCTTGCATTGGGTGCATTGTTCTTGGGATTTGCAAAAAAAAAAAAAAAACATGACAAGTTCATATGGATTGCTTAATGCAAAATAAACCTAGTCTTAGTTGTAAAACACAAAACGTGTAGATTCTGTATAACTTGCTTAAATTTGCAGTAAACAGTTTGAAGTTGTGAGATATGGGTCAGAACTTTCAAATTGACCCTGTCCTGATTCATATTGACCTGGATGATGCATAGTGGCTAGATTTATAGATAGGGGCAGTGCTGATGGAGTATGCAATTTTTTAAGCTAAAATGTTATTTGATGAAGGAAATAACTGTGTCCATGATGTGGATATAATTATATGCATATCTTATTATATTGACCTAATGCCATAAATTTGCAACTAGCGTATCACATAAAATCCTTTAATATGCCAGGCATGTTCAAATTTCTCCTTCATCTCTGACAAGATGGATTTTTTTCAATATTGACAAAAAATAGAATAAGTGTGGATAATCTGTATGGTTCTAGGATGTTTTCAGAAAAGGAAGATTCCCCAAATCTAAGTTAACCGTCAATGTTGAAAAAAATTGAATCTTGTCAGAGATGGAAGAGACATTTGAACATGCCTGGTATATTGAAATATTTTGTGATATAGCTACAAAATTATAACACCAAAATAATTGTTATTTGACTTTTAGTATATGATTATTTAATTACCTTTTACAGCAACTGGAAATGTTTTATAGAAGAATTTCAATATAATTAAGTTTTAGATATCTTATTTCTATTAAAAATATACTTACCTCGGTTGAGGGACAATTTGCATATTTTCAAAATCGTCATTTAAAGCATTTTTTATTGATAACCCCTATTTTTAGTTATATATAAAATAATATATTTTTAGACCTAGTTGATATAGGTAGTATTAAGAAAATCGGAAAGGCCAGTTTTGTATATATTTATAAACAAAAATGTTTGTCATCAAACATACTCTGCTGTAATAAAATTGGTGATGTAATTATTTCTGCAAGGAACATAAGAAAATAACGGAATATGTATGTACTGTATATATTTTATGTATACGAGACGTTTTTTAGTATCATATAGTCAAAGTTCTTCATTCTTAGGTACAGTATGCGTTAGGTAATCCAACCTGTCCACCTTTCAATAAAGCTGATTCATTGGAAATGGATGCAGCGTAGCTTGTAATTGTTTGAATTTGTTAGGACAACTTTGGTTTTGGTCGTTATTTGACTTCACAAAGATATATGTCAGCTAACAAGTCATCCGTATGATAGGCAGGAGTTGCAAGTCAAACCAAGGACTAATGCTCAGCTATAGGCTAGTCCTGCAGAGAGAGCCAAATATCGACCATCTCTAAAGACCCTAAAATTGCAGTGATTTTACTCTAGAGAATGTAGTTAACCCGTTCAAATGAAATCCTGAAAACCCAGGATTGATGTTGGACCATCGGATTTTATTTGCCTTTCTGTTTATATAATGCAGAGATATTTTCTTGCATGGTTTTCTATTCGATTTATTTCAACTTCCACTTTTTATTGTTTGGCTTTTGTTATCCAAAAGTAATCCATATGTATGGCTTACACAGGTTGGAGACCTTAGAGAACTATAATGCTTTTTTTGCGCAGTGTTTGATTTTAAGATCAGTAATGGTGTCACGGAGGTGGTTCACTCCGAGATTTGAACTCCAAATCTAGGACCGAGAATTGGTTTGGGAAAAATCTCATTGGAGCATGGGCCATTTTTTGAAATTTATTGATGACCGAGTTCTTCACAAAGATCCATAAAGAAGAATTGCTAGCCATGGGTAAAAACTATCGAAATTGGCGGTGTTGAGATAGGGCACACGAGCTTAAGGTAAATAAGAAAATCGTATAATACTATACAATAGGTGTTGAAGGTTCTCTCAAAACAGGAATTGTCGGTTTCTCGATGCCATTTATTGTTCCTAGTCACGCAGAAAAGTCATGGTCATAAGTGTCAGTGATGTAATTACATTACTCAGGAAGACTATTTAAGAAAGTCATGGCATTAGATGTCTTTTGGTCCTTATCGCTATAACCAAACCAATCAAAAGAAGTGGTCTAGCAATATTTATTATAACAGTTTTATGTTGAAGAAATGGTTTCATTGCAGTATAAAAATGGAGAATTAACCATAAAAAATTGCTTTTTCAAATATTTTTTTTAAAATTAAGCTTTAGTGCCAAGAAATTGATATTATCACACTATACATATATACCATAAATGCAATCAGGTCATGTGTAAAGGTAATCGGGTTAACTTGCTCTATTTCATCTATTTTTTTCGGCTTGTGAATGTCCCAAAAAATGAATTAATATAATTTATTCAGTGTTTTAAGTCGTGCCAGTTCCTTCACTTTAAAGTTCTGAAGTAGTGAGCACTTCAATAGAAATGACGCCATCACTGCAATTCTGAAAAAAAAAAATTATTGAACATTTCATCTCTAGAAAACTTTTAAGAGTCAATTGCTTTCCATCGATTGTGTTTGAAACATTTATAATTGTACAATCTTGAGTATGAAAGATACTCTCAATTTTCTATGTGATGTTGATTTCATTTGCACAATGTTGTAATTGTAATGCATTAAGACTGCATCTGAGGTAACAAATATATATGAAAAGAGATAATTGTTTATTCATTTGTCTGAAAGGATATAAATAATAATGAAAATATTATTTGTAATTATTGAAAGTTTCATAATAATGTACTAAAAATAGAAAACAAAGCAAACTTTTTGAACGTTCTACCAGAGTGCTCTTTCGTATCATTTTATCCCCTGGGGTCCTATTGATACACAGCAGCTTGAAAATACGATTACGTTTGATCCTTTTCTATGCACAAGCGCCCTTAGCTGATCTTCAATACCACCAAAGCCTCAAAACTTGCTTTTAAGTATTGCTCAGAAAGCATTGGAGTTTTTCAGTGTCAGTACAATGAGACTGAATGAAATGACAGTAGGCTAGCTTTCTTTTTGCCATTATTTTTACCTTATTTGTCTCTGGACAATAGAGCATTTATATTTTTATTGCAAAAGTCTTCTCTCATTTTAGTATTGCTAATGTTCTATGAACAATTCAGATTAGTGTCTTGCTTATTCTTTTACACTGAAGTATCTACACGATTTTGGGAATTTATTCCTTTGGCAAAATGCTTTTTGAGCAACGTCCAAAAAACATAAACGTTTAAAATTTGATTTGGGCGTCTTAACAATTCATTAAACAAGCAATTAAGTACCTTTAGAACTATATTTTTTTGTCAAATAGCATAATTAAGTGTTTTCTTTGTCGATAGATACCAATGCTTGGCATAAGTTTAAGTTTGAGTTTTGAAATTAATGCAAAGTGCTATTTTAACTCATTTCATCTTCCATTACATAATGTTAGTGTAGCCCACACTAAACATAGGCTTGCAGTTCAGTTAGTTAAACCTAAATACAATTGTATCCCGTGCAAACAAACTTGAGTTGTAACAAGCATATGTAATGCAATGCAATATTGTATACATAAATATAATCTCTGATAAAGCTGTCTATGTAACTGCAGACTGCATTTTTTTCTTTTACTAGTTCTACATATATAAATGTATTTTACATAAAACACTTTGTAATTGTAGATGTAATGTTATTTGCAAAAAATAATGTATTTGTTAGTATGATTTCGATTAATTGTAGGCTACTTTTTCACTTCAATATTTGCATTGCTTGGGGACGGCTAGTCATCATGTCTTTCCTATTTTTATTTTAAGTATATCAAGGACTACTGAAGGTAATTCAAATATATATATACCTGTATATAGGCATATTGAATGAATGCACATCCTCAAGGCTTTATTAAAATAAACGAATAAATCAAGTTTATTCTCACATATATTAAAATTGCGTTCATTAATGAGCCATTAATCAAAAGTGCTTTTTTGCTCAATTCCCCTATTGTCCCTTCTCTGAGAACTTTTCACATAAATCAAATTGTTTTATGGCAACCATTTCGTTTTCACTTTTATTCTTATTCCAACACACCATTTTCAACCTTCTAGTTTTTCTCATAAAAAGTTCTTGCTTAAAGGTTTATAGAGGTGGATCATAACTGAAAGGTACATGTATATACACCTGCATATATATTGCAAGCATAGGCCTACATGAAATGACTCGTATACGTGAACCATGCAGCGTGGAGAAAACCAGAAAATCTCGTAGAGGCAGTTATATCACTTTTGAAAGGTTTTTTAGCGAAACATTTTGTAGTTCATACTGCGTGGGAGAATCTAAAACGATTCAATTTGGCCATTTATCTTGCTAGGGAAATGTTTCCTTCAAACAAGGTGAGATAAGAAAGGAAAGCAAAATTCCACTTAATTGAGGCCAACGTTTGACAGCAAATTGTATTCTTTCCTATTAAATTCATTCTTGTTTAGTTAAACTTTTTTAGATAATTTTTCTCCTGAATAAGAAAATGAAGAATTATTAAGGGGTCAAGTGAGTTTGCTAGTCTCATTAGTCGTTAATTATTAAGTTAACATGGAAAAGCTTGACGATATACATGTACAAATGATTGATATGTTCAAATTTAAGTGTAGTTCTTGAACAGGTAGTCCTAACTTTATTCAGAGCAAGTGAATCCAGTATCCGGTCGTATGGGAATCCTGGAAATGTACTTAAATTGTTTAGCATTTCAAAAATGCTGGAATGAAATTTCGGTTACAGTACATGTAGCCTACTATTGGTTTTTATATTATATTCAATCAGACGATAACAATATATATTAGCGTTCAAAATGCCTAACATTAATAACATTAATTTAATTCACCATAGTCCAATATAATATTGTAAAATTAATTAGTTATATAAAACTTCGTTTTTTATAATATATTTAAATTCACCATAAGCCGAAATTTGTTTGATTTCATGAATGTATATTTTTTAAAAATTATATCAATATGACTAATTTGCATATTTAGTTTGTAAGTTCAAAAAAGATGATTCTTGAATTATGCATGCATCTATTTTTCAAGCATGTTTAATGCACACCATGATTGAAATGATCATTACTCAGAATTTGACATTGAAATGAATCCAAATAGATTTAAATGCATGTATGATTTCGATAAATTGCTCATATACAATATCCAAATTTTTCAAACATGCAATTATATCTCAGCAATAAATTTCTATTTCCGATTGCAGGTGTTAGTAAAACCCACATTAATAACGGATATTTTTGGTCAAGTTAAACATTTATTTACTCTCATTGTTTGCACTCGATTGTTGACCTACTTTTGTTTTCTTGATATAGTACAAAACAAGCAATTAACTTCTGTCAAACCTGCTAATCAATTGGTTTGGCCTTAGGTCACGCGATTTCCATGTAATTAGTAGTCAATTAATCTTTATTGAACTTCTATAGTTTAGCTTCTCCCATAGGCATTTAATTTCAGTTTAAATTCATGTTTATACTGGATAACTGCTGACGATATCTTAATCTCTAATTTTACATTTAGTCTTCTAAGGGCCGGTTGCACCAACTGAGATGAAAATCTAAGGTTTACTAACCTTGGGTTAAAAAAATCCTGGTTAACTCCCCGGTTAGCTGTATGTGTTGCACCAATTAACCATTGATAAAACAACGCAGAGTTATAGAACCCATGTTCCAACATGCAGAAAACAAAATGGCTGCCATCTAATTCTAGAATATTAACCTGAGGTTAACCCTACCTACTTGCTGGGTTAACCTTTCGCTCCCTAACCCACGCTTGTGCAATGCAAGGGTGGGTTAACCTAGTGTTATAAAGCAGGTTAACCCTAGGTTATTCTTAACCTTTGTTGGTGCAACCGGCCCTAAACGTACAAAGTTTAATATTTGAATTTAAATGAACTTTGTAGACATATTTATAGTTGCATGAATAATGTAACTACATTTTCTTAAACGTTATACCCAAATAACTTTTGCAAATCAGTAGGGTACATAGACTTTTTTTAACGAATTTCCCATTACAAAATATAGAAATTCCCTATAAAATAGCTAATTAAGGCATATTTCTCATTCTTAATAACGTGCTTCTTACTACATGCATGTGCATGTATTTCGACATGGAATTGATTTGATGATTTGGAGATTAAACATTAAAAAGCTTAAGCTGAGGTTGGCTAGGTGACATGAAATGAATTGCAATTTTAGCACACTCTGGTATTATTGGAAAAGCATTTCTGGGATACCGAAAATCAATAGAAAAGGCTCATGCTCGTAAAGGCATAGTAGCTATGGACGAATTCCTGTCGCCTAGCTGTAAACTTCTTTGAAATTAAATAAACCAACCATAAAGCTGGTGTTTGTTGAACAATACGAATGAAGTAGGCATATAGACCACGATTTTTGACAATAAAAAAAAAGAAAATAATGAGCGAAATTTCCTAAAGGAAAGAATTTGGAAATCATTAATGGTAAAAGTCATGGAAATCGATTTTCAGTCTGCCGGAATCGCATGAACATTAGCTTTTAAAAATAAAATGTCAACCATACATGAACAGAAATACACTTGCATGTTATATAAGCTCAAATGCTGGCAATCCTATCGATTTTTCCACCAATTTATGTAATCTTAGAAGTACGACACATTTTCTGCAAAATACTCTTATAGGAGTGTTGATTTCAAATGCTACCAGAATGCATTTTTGTGGCATTTTTATTATCCATATCTTGACTTATATTAAATTAAATGAGAGTAGTATCGATTCATGACTTGATAATACGAGTTCAGGCTCTTGAATTTTAAGTTTTTAATATGAAACGATCACGACTAAATTTTAGCTTTTCAGAGATTATTTGTAGTATTGTTTGTAAATTATAGCTAGAAATATTTGTACTTATTATTTAATAAAAATGAAAACATTTCCGGTAAATATCAAACAACAGTATAATACATGTCATCACTAAGTTTATTTCCAATGCTCTGAATTCTTCACAATAATTGGACTTACAGCAATCATACAATGTGCATGTAAAGCATTGTACAAAATAATGAAAATATATAGCTACAAATAAGCTTTTTTGACACAATTTCTTTGACATAGTCATGCAATTTTATCCATTGACTCAGATACGTTAAATAGGCCTATAAGGGATCAAACTGATACCACAACCATCATGCTGTACTGCATGAATCATTTCCATACCATAATCAATACCCCTACCATAATATGTAACAAGTTTTTTTTATATCGTGTACAACTCTATATGATCTCTGACTGAAATGCACTTCCTATACTTTATTGGATTTTTAAAAAAAATTGCTATAATATGTCAGATTTAAGGCAAACAAAAGCAATTAAAACAGATGCAATTCTCTTGTTCACAATGTCCACTGAGAGCAGCTGCACATAGCTGGAGCTAAACCCAATTGTTCATCAGGTTCTACCAAGTGTATAACTAAATCTGACAAGAGACTATCTATCATCGAAATTCCTTCGCGTTCCTGCATGGCCGTGTATACATGTATTCTGTACCGCCATACTCCTAGTCTTATCTTCTGCATTGTTGAAAAATGAAACTGAAGATCATTTTTGGATAGCTTATCTTAGAATTTTGCACATAAACCATCCATATATCGGATGGAAACTCTATCCTCCCTTTATTCTCAGATTCTATCACGATATAAGCCCTGTTATAACGGTAGAAAGCTCGAGGTGCGCTTATGCCATGTCATCGGTGCTCTTTTAAAGGACCTTCTTAAAGGAAAAATCTACGATTTTTGGCCTTGGAAGTGGATCGAATTGAATAACGGTTTTAAAGGTCTGCACCACGCATTCGATAAAGCGATGAAGTGGTTTGAAAATTAAATCAAATTTCTCAAACCTGGCTAGGAAAAGTGTTCCCTTTTGCCTGAAGGAGCTTTGCACCAACTCAATTTGCAAGCTGATGCAATTACTGGAGGCTGTATGCAGAGAAGGGAATTGGTCATCTTGGTTGAACGACTTCATTATTAATTAAGGCCTACAAATACAGCGGTCTAAATCCGTTTTCTTCTAATTGATTCGTTTATGATGTATTTTCTATAACTCTTGAATTTTAAAAATATTCTTAATGTACATCGCTAATGTTGAATTTATATCCAACATTCAAAATGAGGTGGAGGAATGATAGCTATATACTCAAAAATGCCTTTCTGTGTTTTGACAAGCTGAAATTTAGAAGCTGGATGTCCCCTGTCCTATTGTAGAGCTTCGTTTACATCACGTGTTCAGTGGTTAAATCATAATGGCGCTTCATTTAAATGCTACCGGCAGTGGACAATCGGACAGCACTGCTTTTATTTTTATTAAAAACTTGACAGGAAAGGTGTTTGGTTTAATTTATATATAAATATTGAAATTAACTTTCATGCCCCTTGATTCCCAATTAATTGCGGACAAAATTGTTTAGAAAAAATGTACAGTTCAGTCTCATGGAACATTTTCATCTACATGTATTTCAAATTTTGGTGCAGTTTGTTGACTGCATGTAAAAGATGCATTAATAAACATAAAATGGCTATGTTAGGGAGCGCTCCGGGTCACGGGTGTGTGACGATAGTGTATGCTTATATAAAATGTTTTATACGAAAAAGCAAAGTTGTTTTTAACAAATTGTTAATTCTGATTTACAGAGATGTGTTTTTAATCCTCTTTAAATTTGGCTCTGTCGCATATATGTTATCCGCTAGACGAGTATGCGCACATCTATAGCACAGTACATTGTATAACGAAAATCATAATGTATACATTACTTTGCTGTAATTTTCCTTTGCTGCAGTTGTATATAGCATCTTTACAAACTAAATCATCTGCATTAGGTGGATTTTAACAGGGTTCCATAAAGCCTCGACCCCTAAACCAAAACTTGCGTACTATACGTACCAGAAAATTGCGTTTCCTCAACCGAGTCTTTCATCCAGTTGCTTTCAATGTTTGCATTCATGGATCTGTCATTTGTTGTCTCGTCCATTTGCTCTTTTTTCCACTTTTCTTTCATCTACGCCTTTGTGTAATAACAATTCTAGATTTTTATGAGGTCTCCTGGGGTTTTCTGTAGCCAATGGCCAGTCTTGGACCTTTGGCGTCTTCAGCGTTTGCATTGATCCTTGTGGTACTGCCCTGCTTTTCTCATTGCCACTTTTCTCATTTAGAGTGATGGACGTGTTTTGGTAATACCGAGAAAATAGTACGCTTTCAATTATTTTTACAACACCCCCACGGTGTCCGCTTAGGGATATGTTGGCAAGAAAAATGACCGTGCTGTCTCTCTGTGATACACAAACCAAATTAATTTGTTTGCTCATTTCGGCCCATTTTAAAGTCTCTGAAATCATGGTACTACACTTTTCCATTGCCTATTTTCGAGCGCTACAGTTTGTTCTATTGGTAGTCTAGCACTCCAGGGTGCTGTTTTTGAGACATTTATGTATGTCTACAGGTGCGCTGTATGTTATCCAAAAATGTATGACATGGTTTGCTGCTTGAAACTACAGTGGAGGTAAACGTTATTACAGTAATTTTTTTGAACAGCGCCATTCATTAAATGAAATGTGATAGCCCTGGTGGAAAAATGGTATAAGGTCATACATGTACATGTATATGCAATGTTATGACCCATACAAGTTGAATATGGCAAAATATGATATTCCTCTTGATGTCTGAAAAAAAAATACAGTATGGTTAAGAATGGGGGAATGTAGACCGCGGCCTAGTCAAAAATTCTATAGAAAATAATATAGAGAAATTATGTATGTCTTATTGGTTTTTATCGTTCGATTGATATTTTATTGATTTCTATTGGCTGGATCAGTTGACAATAAATTTCAAAATCAGTTGAAAATAAATAAACAGTTCAAACCAATAGAAATTAATGGACTAAATAACAATGCAAATTTCGACCAGGGGAACAAATCATTTAGAAACAAAAATGCTGTATATTGACATGTAATGTCCGTTTAATTGTGATCAATTTCTGATATGTCCAGTTGTGACCAATTTCTGATATGCCCTGCATTTGTGACCAATTTCTTGTGTGTCCATTTGGGCTCAATTTCTTATATGCCCGTTCGACACAATTTCTGATATATCAAATGTGACCTGCAATAACTGATATGTCCATTTGTGACTAATTGCTGACTAATTTCAGATATGTCTACATGTACATGTTGTATATGGGTCTGTCCATGTTACCACTTGTATGTATTTGTATATAGCTCAAATTCTGTACTAATTAAGTACCTTATGGTAGTAGATTAAATCCTAGGCTAAATTCCTGAAATGTTAACTTGCTTTTAGGAATTTAGCCTTTGATTTCATCCACGACGGGGAAAGTCACTTATTGTATTTCAAGCTAAAGATGTAATCGCGTATGTGTCACAACTGCTTACAGGAATCTTGTTTGTTGTATGTTCGTAATGTTATTTAGCTTTGAATCTGCCGCTCCATGTTCGTTCTGCTTGAGGAATTATATTCTCTCCCTCTTTATATGGATGAGTTCACCAAAAATTAGCTAAGAGACTCTGCGAGATATTTACCAGAGCAGCTGGCTTGGAGAAATTTTTGCTGGAAAAAATAAAATGCCTTTGTAGATGAATTATGTATAACTGCCTTATTAGAGAATTAAGCTAATGGGGATGCGCGGAAAAGCTCTTAGTTTTGCATAAACATTTTCACCTTCTAACCGTCATTGGCGGTTGCTTGCCATAATAGAATTTATTGGGAATGTTTTCAAAGTTATTGATCTTTTACCGCATTTTGTGCGTTTCTATGGGAACTCATATTTCATGCACATTTGAGCCCGCGCAATGTAAAAACAGGCAATTTGCAAACAAAACGTCGAAATGGGGAATATGCGGGACGAGAATTGCTGAAAATAATGCAAAATGGTCATTGTGACATAATCAATACAAAACGGTGAACCAGTAAATGCGATACAAAAATGTGTTCCTTGTAATGCTTAGAATTTAATAGATATCTAAATTGCCAGGTTTGGGACATGTTAATGTTAACGATTCGAGTTTCCTTTGGAATTAATTGAACCGTAAACGAATGAAATCACTTTAGTTTTTGGAGTGTTCAGAACGACAAATGGTGCTCAATTTATTTATTCTATCAGAAAATTGTTCACTGATCTGAAACTAATCAAGTAGCGTTTGGTATAATGTATGCCTAAGATTCTAGATGATGCTTTTATTACTGCATTTTGATATTCCGTATGCATAATTTGAATTATATACAGGAAATTAAAATTAGATGAACATAAGCAATATACTAAAAAAATGTGTGGTTGGTAAATGTGGAAAAAACCTGAATTACTTTGGGTTGCCTTAAACTTATTGTTTAGTTAATTATAATGAATATGCCATGATAATTGGCACCATGATATGAAAGGGAACTAAATTGTGTTAATTGATGTTAAATATTGTCATCAGTGTTTAACTTAAAACCATGCATAGCACCGATGTTAGTATGGATTGCCCTTGTTAAGGGGTAACTTAACAATACTGCCAAACATTATTTATTTGGCCAATTATTTATTGTCAAGCAGCTAACCAGGTTGATTCCATGTAGCATAATATCATTGTATAGTTTAAAATAATTGTATTGTTATTTTCTAGGCACTTAAAATTGTTTAAGTTTGACATTGTTTCAAAATTTAAACATGGAAAACTTAATAAGCAAATGGGATGGATGCTTACGTTACTAATCTTAGCGCTTTTTTATCCACATTCGATCTAATTTGGTAGATGCGGAGGCTGAGAGGAGCCAATTTCCTGTTTGACCGACACAACACAACATGTCTGCCAACCATGTCTGAAATTAAAGGTAATAGATGAAGCGCCATTACAACATAATCATAGGCGTCACATAAGCTCATAAGCTCAGCCAGCACACTCAAGACTAAGTCACCTCATCGCGGACAAGATTAGTGACTTGAGCACTCCTATTATTTTAAAATCACGATTATTTTATGAATTTGATATAGAACAGCTGCGTGTATTTCTAACAAAGTCGGAAAAAATTTAAAAATATCAATTTATTTGTAAGTTATAAATTAGCTCATTAATTTAGTTACTTATTCCCAAAATGTAACAATAGAGGGATTGCGCAGGTTTCCTTTAATCTTAACGAGAACGATAAACACACTTTTACGCATGCGCATCAATAATTTATGCGCCGAAAAAGACGTTATGCTCCTCAAAGACGTTGTGGTATCACGTAAAACTAATGAAATTGTCGTCTTCCCTAAACCACAAACCCATTAACGTCGTCCCCACGCATGCGCATTGGCAAGAAAAAGTGCTGCCAATGTAGTCAAGATTAAAGGAAACCTGTTTAATCCCTCTATTGGCACGTGAAAGGATAACCTTAAAAACGTCAATGGTTAGCTTATAATTTGTAAACATGACTCAGCAATACATTTTTTTAAGATTAATAAAACATTAAGATTAAAAATCAAATGCCACATTGAAATTAAACATTTGTATTAAAGAAAAAGACATTCAATAAATCCTTATATGAAAAGTGGTTTTATTTAACATTTGATAAAAATACTCGTACTCTCCCTCTGCCCATTATCTTGATTTTACTTTGAAGGTATTTTTCACTGAATTACACTGTTTTCTTTCTTATTCCACTAAGTTACAATATCGCGTGTTTAATTAGTCCACGAATGTTGCTAGTCTAGTCCTACTAGCACAGTTAATGGATTCTTTTATCATGCATCCATCATTTATTTCAATTTATATTGCCCTCATTTTTTTCTGAGCCCTGGTATTAATAAATGTAGGCCTAGGTCATTCAGTGCCATAAAAAACGCATAAAAAACTTGGTTGTTTGGGAAAGCTGAATTACGCCAGGAATCACAAGTGATATGCTAGTGGGTAATTGAGCTTGCAGACAAAATGACGGCAATGTCAAACCATTTTTATACAATGTCTGCAGATGATTGTAATTTGCTAAGATAACATATATGTGTAATTCACGTATTTTATTGCCGGTTGTGTTATTTCTCCACAATCTGCATAAAAGACGGTCATGCTTATTTAGTGTTATTTGGTTGTCTTTAACCATAATACAATGTATATAAAATAAAGCTTTCGAAGTCTAGAAAAATTACAGTAAAATCTGCTATTAAGAGGTCCACCCAAAAATGGCTAAATTCGGCAACTGTATACCGTTGGTCACTATACAGAGAAATCTTATGATGGAAAACATACATGTATGCTCTAAAACAAATTTATGAAAAGTGGTTACTATGTAGAGGTGGTCACTTTGCCAGGTTTTACTATACAAGGTTTTCAAAGTGTAGGCTTTTTAAATATTCCATCAAGATGTTTTGTTAATTGTTGTGCAAAATATCTTATACAATTATCGTGAAGCTACATGTACAATAGAGGGATATTGCGCAGGTTTCCTCTTGACGACATTGGCAGCACTGTTTTTTTAGCCAATGCGCAATCGTGGGGACGACGTTATTGGGTTTGTGGTTGATGGGAGACGACAATTTCATTAGTTTAACGTGATACCATATTGTCTTTGAGGAGCATAACGACTTTTACTTCGCATATAAGTTATTGATGCGCATGCGTAATAGTGTGTTTATCGTTCTCGTTAAGACGAAAGGTAACCTGTCAATCCCCATTAAGTGAAAGTTTAAAGCACGTGCCCTTCTTTTTAAGCTGTGTGTAACGATTTTCCAATTCTCACCGCTGACCTAACCTGTATAAGTGGAGTTTGAAAGACAAACCAGTGGTACTTGTATGATTTTTAAATAGGGTTTTGAGGGCATGCAAGTAAATTATTATAATTTTAGAGGTGTTGCTAACCCTGTTTACAGACAGATTACAGGGGGGCAGTTTGTAAATTATGGAACAACTTGTCAGAATCGATCATCTCTAAAGTGAGATAAGTTTTCAATAAATAAAAAATGCATAATTGCTTGTAAACCTGAAATGCGCTATCTAGTACATTTTCATTTGTTATATATATATATATATATATATATTTCTTCATTATGGGAAATAAAGGTTGGTAGTAGTGATTTTTAACGCCGGTTTTAATTGTTTTTTTTTGTTATCCCGTTACTGAAAGCTTATTTTTTTGCATTTATATCTTTTAATTACTCGTTGCTTTTAAATTTATTACTGTGACGTGACATTCATGAATTACCAAGGCTAAACAACTAATTAGGTCATACAAAACACTACACAAGGTAAAAATGTAATCATACCTGTAGATATAATATAATTTTATAATAGCTAATTTTTAGTTTTATTTCCAAAGCATTTGTCAGCAAGTCAACAATGTTTATTATTATTTAATACACGAGAATACGCAGGCTACTCATCATATCATTTCAGCTTTTTAATCTGCTGTGCAAATATTACTATAAACATTTAACTTCTCTTTGTGTAGTTTTGTCCAAAAACACTGCTCATTATTACACTGTATGTTAACTGTAACTCGGATAGGCCTAAAATATTCGGTAGTCATCGTTTTTTTACTTCATAAGGTTTTTGACATATGTTTTAATCGAAATAGAATAGTTTTACGTAAACTGTTATAACGTTTTTTCGGTAATATCGCATTGAATTGCCTACTTAAACTTGGGTTACTGTAAGCTTGAACCATCCATATAAGCTTAATGTGTTTCAATATAGTTTGTTGTATACGTCCCTGATGGCTAATTCATTTTTTGCTCAATCGCAAATGGGTGACGCTTGTGCACGTTATAATTTATCTTGAAAAATTACCACATTTGCAACTTAAATCCGTCTAATCCTATACTTAATACCGCTTCTCGCTGAACGTGGCATTTGCATAATTTAAGACGTTTAAGTATTAGAGGGATAAATTTTGCAATGCCAAACGCGTGTAAAAGGATCTATTTTCGTCCATTTTTATCAGATAGCCCATGCATTTGTATGCTGGTCCATCATGCAAATTTTTCTGCTCATACCATCCATACTTTGGCTAGCACCGATGTGGTTTTGGTTCTGAGGATGTGTTTATTTCTAAAATAAACCTGCCATTATTTTTAACAGCCCCACTTGTGCAGTTTTTGTATGCCCTTATTATCATTTACTATCTACTTTATATGAGCCGCATTAGAGCATATCCTATAATTTTAGAAACCATGATATTCTGCATCGATGATGACGTCTGCAAATTAACTAGAAAATTATCCCATACGTCATGTAACTGGAACATGCATGAATTAAGGCCTTTAATTGGTTTCTTAATCCATAAATTGAATGAATTTTTATGCATATTTGAAATTACGGTATTTACCCGTGCTCGTGAAGGTTTTTTTTTCTTCTTTTTAATCACACATGATACTAACAAACAAGGCTTATTGATTTATTTTTAATGTTATTTTTTTAGTTTTTCAAAGGGTTGTATTTGCTTCTTTTTGTTTATCTACAAGAAACTGCTCGGCGTTCTTGAAGTTTTACAGTGCTTTACTGTATATCTCACATGGCATACGTAAACATTCCTGACTTATGAGATAGCAAAACCAATTATTGGCAATCGCCTTAAATAAACCTGGTTACTTTGGTTACAATATGTAATGGAAAACAGTGACAGTAACAAAAATCTTCATTCTATTTAATTTTGCATGACCACTTTAGGTGCTCAAACTAAATACGACTTACCTTGAAGTCTGCTAAGCTTGTTTGTTGTCTGGTTAACCTTTGTAAATTTTGTAGGTTTCCTGTAATGCTTGATAATAGGCAGGCGATTTCAAACATTTATATAATAGGCCTACCAATGCCAGATATTTTTGATATTATTGCCCACTTAAACTAAATATAATTATTCTATTAACAATGGAGAATTCTGAATAGCTAACTGTAAAAAAAATTTTTTTCAATCCATTAACATTGGTAGAATCGGATAATTGCTGTTTTCAATGTACATTCCTTCATACACTAGACTAAAATTTTTACTGATTTCTTTAAAAATTATGGATTGGAAAAGTCGATATTTCAATGCATATATGACGTGTTTTAATATTAAACTATAGATGTATAAGTATTCTGTATCCATACACTGGTCTGACATTAGCATAAACTGTACTTTCTAATGCAATTACCTATTGAAGTACCTGTATACAGTGCCGGATTTACCATATAGGCAAACTAGGCACTGCCTAAGGGCCCCCACAAATTACAGCCCCCACAAAATTGTAGAAAAATTGAAAAATTGTAAAAAGAACTTTTAATAAATATACTGCTCTTTTGTTTGCCATATGCGCAATCCCTTTAATAAAAAAAATAAGCATGCATTCCGAAAAAATGGGAAAACTCTGCCCTTAAGCCAGCCCCCACATATTTGTGCCTAGAGGCCCCCACAGTGCTTAATACGGTGCTGCCTGTATATACAGTAGTTGGTCTGAAAGGTTAAATTTTAATTACATTGCATGTATACGTTGTGAATATTAAAAAAGGGAATTTTGTTCATAAAATTGTTATATTGACCTACGGTCTGCCAAATCGTTTAAGTTGGTTTGTCCAGATTGTAGTCATTTGGCAAATGCTGTTATTATACTATGTGAGCAGCATTTCATTACTGACTTTTTGTAGAGCTGTTTCACAGAAGCATGGTAGAAACCGAAATAAATAAAAATGATTGTAATGTAATTACAAACGTTTTGCATAGCGATTAAGGCATCACAACATTAACGTCCCATAGGCATAGCCTTCAGCACTAAATGAAGGAAATGACATTAGCAACTCTTTGATGCTCTCTTTAACTATGACGTGAATTTGCATTTTTTAAACTGTGAAACTAATGACGACATTTACACAAACTTTAAATGCTACACATGTCTTTACTAAACAAATTTAATTAAAAAATCAAGTAAGATAGGTTGCTAATGAGTTTAATTGCAGTTTAACCCATTTGGAATTAATTTAAGATTTGCAACTGTTATTTTGGTTTTTATTGCTCGGATGGCATTTAGTTAACGGAAATCCAATGTTATCAGACTCCTTCAGCATGAATAAATCTCTTATCTTAATTCTGTTAGCAAAACTCCTGGAAATTCAATCTATTATAAACTGTTTTTTTCCTTCTTTCAACATAAGTCGTTAGTAGAATAAAACTTTTGGAATTGCTTCGGAATGGCAATTGGGAGATCTGGGAACTTCGTAAGTGGACTTGCTTTGCTGTACTTAAGGCTCCTTTGGACAGCTGATTTCTATTTAAATCCTAACGTCAGATGCTGAATTGGAAAAACACTCTTGGGAATTGTATTTTCAACAAGAAGGCACCAATAAAAAATCGTCCCCAAATACGTACTTGTACAACTGCACGTTAGTAAGTTACTGAATTAAATTTCTAACGTGATCCGTAGGGGTTAAAAGTTTAAAATTTTACAAGAGATCAACTCAGAGAACTTTCAGAAGAAATTTAATTATAATTTTTTCTCCTAAATTCTTTAATATGTTCAAAACTTCAAAAAATGTTGTGTGCTTGCCACCATGAATTAAGATATAGACCGATATATATATACCGACCATCGTGCGATATGAGATATATATATATATATATATACCCGGAAAAATTTTTCCCCTTGGTTTGTTTCATTTTGGTTGACAATTGGGTATGTCTCAAAAATTTTGGTGGACCCGGGTATGTCTCAAGTCTTTTGGTCGACCCAGGGTATATGTCTCAGGACTTTTGGGTTGACCCAGGGTATTTCTCACAAATAAAAACCCCAGAAAACAATAGAAAAAAATTCTCCGGATATATATAGGCTACATGTAGTACACATGTATATTTAAATAAATAGCAGTACAGTTGTTTACTATATTTATATGCTTTAGGAACAGATGGCAAGAGTTGGTGGGAATTTGGGTTGGAGACAAGATGGCCGCCTTCGCTAAATTCTTTTTTCAATATGTTTCGAAAGTTACTAATTTTAACAATGTAACTTCTAAGACATGGGTCAGTAGTCTCCTTAATTAATGTTAATGTACGTACATGTAAATTGTACGTTTATATCACTTGTAAGAGGAGCAGACTGCATGAGTTGGAGGGAATTGGGATTTGGGGACAAGATGGCCGTCATCAATGAAACTAAATACGATGCTGTCCAGATAAAGTTTCTTCCTTAAAAGATTGGTAATTAGGGCTTCCAATTTACGCTGATATTTTGACCATGTATTTTTCACTGTCGTCAATTTGAGTAACATTTTGGCTCTTAACCTTTCAGTTGCACATGTTTCCTACTCTGGCCTGATTAAATTAAGTTTTCATCTTGATTCTAGGCCGCGAAACAGGTTCATTATGAATCAGTTGATATCGATCTGTTGTTGAAATCTTTTGGGATCCGCTGGATTTTTTTTTTCTACAAATTACCGCTCCCTGTTGTCCAGCATGAGCTTTAGTGGCTGATCAATTAGGATGCCGTCCTATAGCTGACACATTCGATTGAATAAAATTCAGTTAGGCGTCCCTTCACTTCATTCTTTGGGATTTCTTAACTTATGATAACAAAACGTGATTGCCACCTAGCTTCTTTTGAAAAATGGGAAAAAATTCCACGGCAAATTATGGAAATAAATTGTTTTTCTGTTAGTCCTGGAATGTCCTAGTAAATTTGCTGTGCCATTTTGTTTTCAACTTTTCAAAAGAAGCTATAGGTGCCATGGCAATCACGTTTTGTGAGAAATCATTTATACTGAACTATCCTTCTAAAGATTTCTGGATTTTATTGAACTAAATTTATTACGTAAGGTATACAGTGAAACCAGTTAAAGGTGACCACCCAAAAATGGCAAAGATAGTTACTGTTATACATGTATAGGTTGTTAATATACAGAGATGGTAATGAAATTCAATACTTAACATTCCCTGACGGCATACCCTGGTCGCTATACATAAGTCAGATGGTCACTATACAGAGTATTTTCATATAGGAAAACATGTACTGAAACCAGTTAATGAAAAGTGGTCACTATGCAGAAGTCGTCACTTTCCTAGGTTGTATGTTCTAGAATGCATAATAACATTGCATATATTTTGAAACTATTTAATACTTTTTAATGTACATTCCACACTCAATACAAAACCTCTTGAATGGATTTTTTTTTTTGATAAACACATCCATGTGTTACCTGTTATGTTATACATTCCATTGATATGAATATTTTATTTCCAGATTTTGTCACTTTCATTAATGATATGCCAGTTAATTCAAGCGATATCTATCACAGCTGATTTTACTACCATGACTGCCAGCTTTTACCTTAATTAGTGGTCAAATCCTGGGTTGTAGGCCTATTTATTTTAATGAGCTTAGCAATTGATGATACTTTTCGTTAAGTATTGGTGTAATTTAATGGAAATAGCCTCCGAGAATCTGGACCAATAAAACTTGCTACTTTCCAGGAGTCAGTCGCTGATTAATGCAGCTGTCACTTTCCGGAACTATAAAACTAATCAACCACGATGGTCTATGTACGTGGAAAAGTAGCGACCCCTGTCGCTTATACTGAACATGTGGTTTTGGGCTATTTAGAGCTCAATTTGTGGACCTAAGCATTATGCTACAGCTGTTGTATGTATTGTGCATAGCGAAGCATTGACAAGTAACACAAAAGCTTAATTAGTTATGTGAAGATGCATGCCGCGATACTGCAATTGTGAATTCCAACAATAGGAAGCCTTTGGCTCAAATTTTCAGATTAAATGTTATAGGGTCACTATAGTGCAATTAGGATTTAGTGATGTAATTTTTTTTTCTTCAATCTGCTAATGAAACTCCTCAGGTTATGTTGAGCTGTTATAACTACTAAATTCATCTTATATAAACCGAAGGCACCCTCAAACCTGGAAAACCTGGCATTTTCAGATAAATTTGGTATTATAGTAAAACTTGCTAAAGGTGACCACTTTAAAAATGGCAAAGTCGGCCACTGTATCCATGTGATCATTATTCAGAGAATTTTTATGAAGGGGTAAACATACATGTATGAACTAAAACCTATCTATGAATAGTGGTTACTATGCAAGGGTGGTCACTTTACGAGGTTTCATTGTATCTGGAATAAATCAGGAAAATAGTCTAGCATAGTCAAGGAAAAGTACATAATTCCTTCTGGAATATTATATTTACTTTCACATACATGTATATAGCATGCAGTTATTAGTTGTCACAAATGCTAAATCATGGCATACTAAGTCAACCCTGCATCTAAAAAAAATGAAAATTTGCCCTTTGAATATACAATGTATAGGTATATAGGCTACTTTTATATAAAAACGCATCTGCTTTTATACATTTTTCTCCAAAAGAATCTAATATGGCACGAATAAATCACTTTTAATAATTAGTTCTATAACATTATATTTGAGCAAGGTAAGAATGTAGGTATTTTGCCATGTTTTTAAAATTTCAATCTTCAGGATGGTCAGTGAATATTGCGCTAAAATTTGAAAAGTTAACAATTTGGTTTCTCTGGGAACCCTATATAGTGTAGATCCCAATTTCATCATATTTTGTTCCATATACATATTATTTAATTGTTCTGTAACTCTTTTGTGGCTGCGATAGAATGGCGTACAATTTAATTTTCCTCATTTTTGCTCACACAATGGATTTGCTTCAGTCTTTAGCCACAAATTTGATGCAAAAAAATTGTCGGTTTTCATCTTCGTTTCCTGATTGGCAACTTATAGATGAAATTGTCGGCTCGTTTTCCCACGTACGTGTCCCATATAGCGTGTTTCCTGTTTTACAAAGTATTCATTTGGATTTTCTGCTTCGTTTTCAGGCGTATTGATCGAATTTATTCGTTATCCAGATTATTCAGACATATTGAACATGTACATGTACGTGGACTATGAATGAATTGTACATTTCATTTACAATTGCTGAGGTTACGCCTGTGTCATACTGCTGCCAAGACAAACACCGCGTTATTTACACTGGTTTTATCCTTATTTAAAGAATTGTTTTCCATCAGCTTTTGTGGTTTTTCGTGTGGGTTTGCATTATTCTGGGAAGAATATATCGCTACAAGTAATCATTTCGATTCAAAGGTATTGATCCGGGTATTTGGTTTAGTGCCGTGCAATATTGCAATGTGTGGCGGCGTATTGTGGTAATTAAATGTTGCATTATATGGCACGCAGAGCCTCCGTATTCTAATTTCGGAGTAGAGCAGACATAACAGTGGTAAATCCCATACACGCTTACAGATATTTGTTTTTCCTTAAATACCATTAGACAACATACATCATTTAATATGGGAAATGCTCTATGACAATCATTCATTTTCATGCATAGAAACGTTTCAAAATTCGGTAGGGATCGAGCTGTGCATAAATGACGTCACACGGTTTTGGCAGAATTTTGACCCCAATATGTCACACTATAAGTCACAAAGCTCTGACCTCCCCCCCCTCCCTTGAAAACTGGTTATAATGTCATTGTAATTGGTATGTATAATGTGGCGCTGTACTCTGATATTACAGCCGGAGAAAACATGTACTCAAAAGTAGGCAATGGAAAACTGAAATTTGCACAAATATTTTGATCAAACTTGTTATGCAAAGTAACGCATTTTAATTTTTTGATGTGACGTCACATTTTCTTAACCCCCTCCCTCTCGTCACACATCATCCCAAATGGGTGACCCCCCTTTCCTATTGCGTGACGTCATTTATGGACGGCCCCAAGGAGGATATATATATGTATATATACATGTACACTTCTATATATTTTTTCTTTTTTTAATTTCAGTTACATGTAATAAAATATCATAAGAAGTATATAAATAACATTTAATGGAACACAAATAACAAATATTTGGTTTAATATGTAATGAGTTTCATGGGGAATGTACATTACATATAGTAATATATAGTAGGAACATATAGTAATATTATCTGGTAAAGTGACCACCTCTGAATAGTGACTACTTTTCAAAAATTGGTTTTAGTGCAAACATGCACGTTTTCCTTCATATATAAAACTTTATAGTGACCCTTTTGTCTTGCATACAGTGAATGAATTTGGACATTTTTTGGATGGTCACCTTTAACAGGTTTTAGTGTTTCGGAATATCATAGATTGGCATATCAGAATTTAGACGCATGTTGACATATCGGATGTCATCATAGTAATCATAGCTGCATGCAAATGCATTTCTGTCAATCTCCATACAAATCCTATTTCTGTAAAATCTACAGTGCAGTACGTCTCGGTAATCCGACATTTTTCTGAATGTGACCGATAGTTTTTTTCTGATAAACTGGCAGTGCTTTGTCCTATATGGTGTTGAAATGCCAAGATTGCATTGTGTCCATATTTGTGAGCTTATTTTATGCCATGTAAGAATAATATATCGTGTATTAATGTACAACATGTTCATATTTAAGTAATATATGGTATTTGTGGTCCTATATAGAAATTTGGTCATAATTCCTCCCAAATTTCAAAAGATAGTACCAAAACAAAAGGTTTAAATGAGTATAATATGATGTATACTTTATTCCGCATTGCTTGTGTATACAGTGTAAAAATGTAAGGTAATGCTGCTCATATCTCAAGCTTTTTATATATTAGTCAATAACGTACATGAGCAGATTAATATAATATTCAATGAAATTTGCTTTTATAGGCTCGTGGTTCAAATGCATCTCCGTTTGGTAATAAACACACAGTCAATGCTTGTGATGGCCCAGATTAATTGCGGCAGTGAAATGGCTTTTGTGGGCAAAATTACTATCGCAATGGTTGAAATCAAATCTAATTAATTTTGTATAGACCCACCTAAGTGCAGATTAACATTCATTTCTTATGAAGAAATGCCACGCGTGTCATAATAGACATGTAAAAACGCTTTTATTATTCCAGAAAATGCAGAAATCCAATATGCCAAATAATGAAGAAATGTTATGGCTTTATTAACGATCTTGCTGGGATGGGTTGTTGGAAAAACGCATATATGGCAGACCATTAAACTTAACACTCTTTACGTAATTTGCTGGCCACTGTGCAGATATATTTTTGGTTTATCCAATTAGTAAACCAATAAAGGACCTCTGAGAACCTTGATTTGCAATCTTGTCAACTTTATTTAGTAATCGGTAAATGGTGCAAAATATATATTGGAAAATACATTTTTTAATGTAAATAATAATACATTACTATATTCAGTGCAGTATTATTGAAACATTTCAATGGCAAGTGTTAGAAAAGGTCCTTTGGTCTCTCTGAAGTACTTACATTTCAGGACATCATCTTAAGATTGGAAAAAAACCTACAACTTGTAAATACAAACGTAATAAAAGCGGTTTTGCTCCCATCTTTAGGGATATTATTTTTTTATAAGCAAAAATGGGACAAACCTATATTTGATAATATATATCTATAATTTATTGATAATACTAAAGTTAAAATACGTACATGTACATATATGTGAACATTTGGGAAAAAAATACTGATTATTTCGATCTGCAACCATAAAAGACTATATTTATAATAAATGATATTGATTTGTATAACGTAAAATATTAATAAAAGAGCATTTTTAGTTAAAATTGAATTACATAAATTTAAATCTATAGCTTAGGCCCATGAAATGCTTCATAAGCTTTAATTTGGAATATTACATGTATAGGCCCATTACATATTTTGTGCCAAATTATAATATTTTTTATTATAATAGATTATTTATTGCCTTTCAATATAGGACGCTGATATTCAAACAAGCAATAATCTGATGATAAAATTTGCTCAATTCAAATTATTAGTCGTTAATTACATAGGCCTACATGTAGCTATTGATCTTAGTAATTCTTGTTTTCAATTCCAGTTTGGTGTGTGCGTTAATATCTATAATATAGGCAATATGGGCTTTAACCATTTTGACTAGTGAGAGACACTACATAAAACGACATCATTTTATCCTTTCACGGATTCATTAATATGAACACTCAATGAGCCCTATAGGCTAACTGAAAACCCAATCATAAACCCATTTGTATATCATAATTGCCTTAGATTGTAATTACATGCCTCATGAAAATTGACTTCCTGGTTGCTTTGAACTTATGGTCATTTTAGTCATTAACTTTTGCCATAAAATTATGTCGTTTATATTTTTACACTTGTTGTTGCTCTTTTAACTTAATGTCGACAACTCATCCTTCGAGCAATATTATATATCATGCATACTGCTAGTGTAATTTTGGTATCTTGCACCAACTTTCTCTTTAATGTCATGACTTAAAAATATTTCTATTGTTTATTTATAAATATTGTTGTTTTTACATTCATAATTTGACACCATTTTTAAGTATCGCAGGGAAATGTGGCTTAAAGTTTTAATTTTAAATAGGTCATTCCTTCTTATAAAGTAAGCTTTTATGATACTTTTAAAATTGTGTCAAATTATGAATGAAAAAGTAACAATAATAATATTTCAACAGCTTAGAAAAGAATAATTTCACACTTTTTAATATTTCAGTTCTAAGCTTTTATTTTTAGATTAAGACTATTTTTCATAGATGTGCAAAGAGAGAGATTTTAGTGAACTACAGCAGAATTCGCCTATCATAATGCCGGATATAGCGATATTCCGGGTATAACGATTCTGAGCAATGTGTTCAGTTGGTCTAGCTGCTATCTTACGTAGAATAAATTTGTTCTGATACTACGACGTACATTACGACGTACATCTAAGTGCATTTATACAGTATAAATATAGGCCTCCCTGTAATTATTCAGGTATTGTAACGATAAAATAATTTACATTCTTAAAGCTACATGTACATGTTGTATTTTTATCTGAAATCTTATAATAATTTTTTTTTATTTTACTATCGAAACATTAACTTTCAAAAAGCAATTTTTTTCATTTTTTATATCAAATTTTAGTCAAATTTAATAATTGCATTTTTATATTTTGCTGATGATATTTGTTTCAATTTTAAAATTTAGAAATAAATGAACTTTATGAACTATACAAACTTAAAATTTTATTTTGATTAGTGAATAATTGTTTTCTCGATATTTTACTATTTTTAATAAAAAATTTAAATTTCCAGCAAACTTACCTGTATCACACCGTTTAATTAATTAGCCTACTTAATTTTCTGTACGATTTTTTTTTCTGTCAAAACATTTAATAAATACATGTATTAATCAATTTTGAACTTGAATTTCTGCATACATGTACAATATTATTGTCAGTATACATGTAAGTTTTATTTTTCATAAATCCAGCATATAAATTCTTATAGGTCCCTTGAAGATCGTTACAAGCGAATTTCACTGTATATTTAATAAAAGCTTTCCAATTTCGGCTTAAATGAGAAGATGGTCTATTTAATTTATTATGTTTTGACCAATTTCTGCAATAGACTTTTAGAATTTGTACTGTTGAAGCGATTTATACATTAGCTGCTGTTTACTGGATCGATAAATAGGCGTTTGGAAATTTGTAATTTAATGCATGAGATTAGTTTTTTTTTTTTCTTCTTTTCACTACTTTTTTTTCTTCTTTTCTTCAAGATTCAGGTTAAAAGCTGCTTGATACACCCTGATATAAGAGTTAATGTCGACGCTCCATTACAAATGGATTGTGTTGTGTGTTTGTAGAGTACGTAAATAGGATTTCCTCCAATTCTTTCAAAAAATCGATATTTTTGTTCGCGAATTTCGTTTCGGTCACCCTTCCTGCTCCGTTTCATTACTAGACTTTGTTTTTTCTTAAAGTCTTGACAGCTTTTATTCATTGCCTCGACTGAGCTTTCATACATGTACATAAACTGGGGTAGATATCGACACCTAAACTGCAAATCTGATCGAATTTCTCAACGTCGAGATTCGTGTTTCAATCCACACCTATCTAAAATGGCTTTTGTCACCTCCGAAGTCGTCCTCTTCTTCCTCCGCAATGAATAAGTAATGTCAATTCGCGAATGTTGGTGCTCGGGGAGAATGAAATTTCAATGAAATTTATTTCCGACCTGAAATAGAAAAAAAGAAATTGTTGAATATATATGTTGATGGTACTGACACGCTTCCATTTTCATGTCGATTATGACGAAACTTCCGAAACCAATCAAAATCGATACCTTTCACATGAATGTTTTCTCAGGTTACACGTTTGCAGGTTATGCTCCAAACAATATTATTAAACATTATAACTTACACGACCTATTTTGAAGAATGTATGGATTTTAATGGGATTTTCCATGTCCATGCATATACAGTAAAACTTGCCAAAAGTGACCACCTAAAAATGGCACCAAGTTGGTCACTGTATACAGTTGGTCACTATACAGAGATTTTTTATGAAGGAAAACAGTGTACATGCATTCACTAAACCAATTTATGAAAAGTGGTCGCTACTGTAGGCCTATATATCAGAATTGGCCACTTTATCTTAACGTGTTTTTAACCATTTTTATCTATAAAAGATCACATAGGAGTACTCAAACAAAAGCCAACAATTTCACACATGTGATCATGCAGATAGCCTCTCTGCAATAACCTAAAAAATGTCGACTTTGGAATATAGACCAATGTATTATGTGAAGTCCAATTAATCAGAATTCGAAATCTGATTAATTCGTATTCCTAATTGGGAATATACGATAACTAGCTGCCTGTATGTATGACCATCCATCTTCCGGAGTATTGTCCATATTATTCTGCCTACATGTCCAATTTATTGTATTCCATATGCAATTTTATACTCAATTTGTTATTTATTCCATATGCCTAAATATTCCTTAATTCGCATTACTTAATTTATTTAAATACGTGTTTCATATTTTCTTACTTTCAGTATATTAATTATACATGTGGTTGTCCATGTTTTCTTTCAAAGATGGACAAGGGCATACAATTTCTCGTAATATCATAAATCATTTATCATTTTTGTATTGGATACATCCTAAATTGCCATATATGGATCAAGTCATTGTGGAATAATGCGACCCTATATAATTTTTCTACCCAGGATTCTTATACAAAGTATAGTGAAAATCATAAATTACAATCAATAAGAGTATTTGGTAGCCTCACTGGACTGACAACAACATACGCTAATAAATAATGATCCCGATATAAATATTATGCATGTATGTGACGTTATAATAACAAACAGAATATACGAGTTGTACAACTCAATTTTCTTATCCATGGTTCTGTAAAAAAAGCTTCAGTTTTGAAATTGAATGGCCCAGACGGTGTGCATGAAGGATTTTGTTTAAAATTGCTTATAATGGCACATGTGAAGGCAAGACTTAAAAGATGGTAGAAAGAAGGAAAAAATGGAGCCAAAAAAACCGAAAATAACGAGAGCAATATCGACCATACAGCATCGTTATCGTTACTTCCATCATGGCGGAAAAAGCCTCTTTTTTTCAAAATTAAATCCTAACTGATGCCCGTTTGCGTGTGATTCCTGTCAAGTTAAATTTCAAAATCAATTTTTGAAAGTCTGTTCTTATTAACAAACTGGCTAAATTTGTAGCAAAATAAAGTGGATCTGTGCGATTAAGAGAATACAATATGATTATCGTGAAACTGTCACATTTTGTTACTTTTTTTAAATTTACTCACAACATCACTAATGTGAACAAATAAAGCCAATATATGTATATTTTATGCTGTATGTAAATTACTCGTTTTTGGCCAAATTACCTAAATCCTTTACCAGAATATTAAGGTATTATGTAGCTTTGAAATAGATGATTACCCTTCTCAAAATCAACAGTGTAGTATATACCTTTCTGAATACTAAGTATACAGGCCTATACTAAATTGCATACTTTTTCGACAACTGAAAATCAAGTAAACTTTTCCTGGTGTATTTTAGTGTTAAGTGTACTTAGAAGTATACGAAAGTATACTATAAAGTATACAAATTTGTCTAAAAAAATGTACTTGGTATGCTTTGCCAAGTATAGGTTCATTTTGGCATAGGTTCGACTTTGTTAGACAAAAATGCAACTAAATCGTGTATCCTATACTGTAATAATAATGACAAATAATATCGATTCTTAAAAGAGACGCTAACATAGAAAAATAATATTAAAGCAAGAACAAAACCATTGAAATCAGCTTTATTCCAGATTATTTTAGTAATTTTTTTATATGCAAGTTGAGCATGAAATCCAAAAAAAACCTAAATCGAAAATATCGATAATCTAAATAAGCTTAGCTTAATGTTTTTTTATAGGCATATAGCATATTCAATTTCTGTATAAAAAAAATCTAAAGATATTCATGCTTAATTTTCGATTAAAATCAAATTAATTAGGTTGATAATATGTAGTCATTTTCCTTCCCTCTAGGAGAAAATCAAAATCGATATGGTATGTTTGCCACATAAAAATTGTTCTTGCATGTAATTATGAAAACTAGCTGATTTTATGGTTCGTTTTGCATTTGACACTTCATTCGTACTTTAGTGCAAATAGTACTTAACCAAGGTGCTAAATTCTGGCAATTATTATGCCAAGTCTGTTAAATAGCAGGGTTGAACGCTTATGCGTTGTCTATCATAAATTTAACGACTGCTGAGGGCATATGGATGTGAATCTATAGGTCACCTTGTTTCGTGCAGTTCGTTTTATATTTGGATGATGCCACTCTTTCGAGCATGAAGAATGTGTTTATTACGACAACTGTGCTTTAGCTATTGTCTTTAATATCAACAACATAAAAGAAACAATGCTGCTTAGACGTAATGTTTTAGTATTTTGTAATTCATACAATTAAGGGTTTGGCTAACTATTATGCCATTAAATTTGAGTTTGTTTATATTCGAAACGAAGAGAGTTTTCATTGGTGTAGTGCTCTTCAGTTTTCCATGTATGCTTCAAAGTGCCAATACCCCTCAGAAATGGCAATAACTTATTTTTGGAGATAAAGGATATGCCAACTATTTTTGCACTGCGTTCTTATTTAATGGCAGTGACACCAAACACACTTTAAATAAATCCTTTTGAAAACAGCGATGCTTTTCATAATCCAGAGTTTGGATCCAAACCCGGGCTTAATAAAATGAATATAAGTGCTTAAGTGCTAGTAACTATTGCATTCTCCATTTACTATACATACCATAATGACAATTGGCTATTGCAAAGTCCTTGCAAAGTTGCTATTGCAAAATAGTTAATATTGCAAAGTCCTCTGAAATCATTTGATTGCAGACTTTGTATGTATTTGATTACCTAATTGACTTTCCTTATACTGTCTTAGCCTTCATTCAGTTTCTAAGAATTGCCATCACTGTTAAGGCGCGTTCACACCACGCGAAAATGTAAAACAAAAAACTGTTTGACAAGACGATCTCAAGCCGGGTTCACACCACGTGAAAATAGAAAATAGAATGAAAAAATCGCGTTCAAACCTACCTTGGCGATCCGGCAAGTCGTCGAGATCAAAGGGAATTTATGAAACACTTTTTTCATGTGGTTTTGCGATGGCGTAACTTAAACCACGACCCGTCAGCCATTCCACGTGGTTTAAGTTACGTCATCACAAAACTACGTGAAGAAAATATGTTTCCTAAATTCCCTTTGATCTAGACCGACTCTTGCCGGATCGCAAAAAGGTTGCACAAAACCTGACTTTGTCATGTTTTGTCAAACAGAAAGGTAGGTTTGAACGCCATTTTTTCTTTCTATTTTCTATTTTCACGTGGTGTGAACCCGGCTTGAGATAGCCTTGTAAAATAGTTTTTGTTTTACATTTTCGCGTGGTGTGAACCCGCCTTTATAAGGGAATGTATTCTTTATGATTTTCAATTCAATTCAACTCAGTACCCTACAGTCAGCAAATAAATGCCATTTAGTAGGCCATTTTGAAATTGTCAATCATTTGATATTCTCCTGCATAATAATAACTCAAGAACCGGGCTACCGAGAGCACCTACGGTGCTTTTTCACCACGTTTGCCAAGCAAGTTTTCCACCCGTGACAAATCGCGGTGACAAAACGTGACAAAAATGGATTGAAAAGAGTTGAATATGAAAATGTCGTTTAAAAATAACGAGCAGAAATCGCTTCGAAAGGCAGGCCATGGCGCCTTTATCGCGTCCCCTTATCCCTTTGTGAAGCCGATTTATTCGGCTTACTCGGCTTACATCGCAAAATATTTTTGAGCCAGCGATGAAAGGTAAGCCGACAGCCGAAAATCGGCTTTACAAAAGGATAGAGGTAAGTGTTAAAGTAAGCCGGGAGCCTACACGTTTGGAAAAAATTGGCGACAGCTGTATTCATGGCGTAGGTTTTTTAGTTCGTTTTGTAAGCCGTTAGTAAGCTTGCATGTTAACAAACGAATGAACGACCATAAACATATGCGTTTCAATATACAAGGATAGAGGGGCGTTTCATATGTTGCAATTTGAAATTTATTCACTGTCCCTCGCACCACCATTTTCCACCTCATTCCGATAAGACAAAGCTATCAATTGCTTAAAATCAATTATGATGGGTTCTAATATGGAAGGCAGCATTGGTTTAATCATTAAAATTTAAGTATCAGGACCCCTGCATGTAGGACGTCACGAAACGACATGCACATGTATTTAATGTCGGAATTATATGATCCACACGACATACCTCATCATCTAGGCTGGTGTTTGTCAAATTGATAGACACGAATTGAATCCTCTTGAAAATCTCCTCCAGAGCTTCTATTTGGCCGCATTCCAAAACCTCTCCTGAAAAAAAAATATATCCTGCAATCAATATTTGCCACTCGCTCGAAGAATGGAGTCCAAGGACCCTGTGCCACAATTGAATGTCATCGCAAGTGGCGGTGTTTAATATTTAACCGTATAAAATGAGAACGAACTGCATTATATAGGATGGACGGAGAAATTGTTGGCATGCACGCGTCGACCATGTATTATAAAAGTTCTTGCAGAATGAGCAAGATAACAGCGAGATTAAAAGGCTGAACTAAACACTCCCTTTCCATGCATGGTAAATTTCTTGACGAGACCAGCGCATTTTCTAAATAAAATTCTGCGAAAAAAAAAATTGGTAAAAATACTGTGTTCATTGATCTAGTGCACAGAGACCATGTTTTTTTATGAAAATGGCCCTTAAAATTTAAATTTAATAATTAAGAATAAATTTTAAATTTCACGGGGATCTCACGTGGTTAAGTCTTAGATGCCTCCTGGTGTCGGCTACAGGCGTTTTCGGAATTTGAATTTTGTTACGAGATCAGCAAATTAATTATACCAGTTAAGGTGTGCATTTTAATTTTAAAGCA